>JAJEKV010000005.1:20592577-20682604 GCA_021234155.1 Isoetes taiwanensis | reverse complement strand
TTGGTAGCCCTTCGTTCAGTTACGTATTGCTCACTCGGACGGACGGGTGGGTTTGGGTTGGACATCAGGCATGCCCTTCTTTCCGTATGTTATTTTTATATTGTAGTTCCCATGGTTATATGTGGCATTCTCTTTACCTGCGTTTAAGTTTCCACACATGGTGGTTTAGATTTTATCTTTTGCACTTGTGTTGTATCTTATTATTGTGATGCACTACATAGGCTTTCAGTGGTATCACGTTATTAGGGTGGTATTATCTTCTACATTACGGAGTTTCCCATAGTTGTTAGGTTTATTTTTGCACTTGTGGTTTATCTTGTTTTGATACGCCGCGCCTCTTCAACAGGTTATGCAGGTTATTCCAGTTGATTTTCTTGTTTATGTTAAGCCCGCATTTTACACTTTAGTTTCTTTACGTGGCCTATGTGTTGTTTCCTAAAGTCTTGTCTTTGTTGTTTTATTTTATATCTGCGCGTTCGTGGTTTCATGCTTTTATTGCCGAGAGATTTATTCACCCGCGTTGCTGGGGTTGCACTTTGTTATCTTTTTATGTCGTTGCCAGGTTGTTAAAATATTGTTACACGACTTGGTAGTAATGCCATCTTAGTTATTTTTTAATATTCTTCTACATGGCTTGTGTTCCAGTATTCCGTATATTTGAGTTTTTTTTTGCTTAGGGTCGTAATAGGTGCTTATTTGTTCAGCGTATTTATGGTGGAGTTCCTTTGTAATTCTTTTTCACGATTATTGATTTTTGATGGTTCTTATGAATACTATAGCGGGTTCTCTTCTTGTTTTTCATAAAGTCATTGATTTAATTTCACTCATCGTTTATATAAATCTAGAGAGTTGCCGAAGCATTTGCTAGGCGTAATGGGACCTACTTTTAGCCGGTTTCTTGTCTTAGAATCTGATTTTGCATCATATAGTGTCTCCTTCATTTTGCTTAGATACATGCATTTTTTCTATGTGCTTCAAATGATTCTATTGGTTCTTTATGGGCTGCCAAACCCTCAGTTTTCTTGAATCATTGCATTTTTGAACGAAATATTTTTGCCGGTTATTGGATTCCACCAAAAATTCCATCCGGCCGGAATCTGGTAGAGAACCAGTTATCGTTACCCGAGGCCAGTTATCCGTGCGACGAGAGTGCGGCTTTGGTCATTTAGCAGAAGGTCGCAACTTTGCTATTCCACGGATAGAATCACCAATTTATGATTCTTGAGATGGAATCCGCCGCGCTCATGTATATTCTGGGCGAGATCACAAGCAAATTATTTATTCCGAGGCCGAATCACAATCGTGTTATTACGCGGGCAGTCACCACCTTGCTATTAGCCCGGATGGAATCGCGATGCGATTAAGTGAGATGGAATCACCATAAATGTTATTAGCCCGGAGCCGGGCACAACCTCGGCTATTCCACCCGGTGAATCACCTTGAGTATCTGCCGGGGTGGAATCACCTGGTGAAATACCCTGGCGGGAATCAAATTGGTAAAGTGCGCAGCGGTGCATCTTACCTCATTGAAATCTTCTTAGGTCGGAATCACCAGCAACATGATACGCGGATAGGTCCGCATGCAGGTGATATTCTGGCAGGTGGAATCGCCGTACTTAAGATGTTATTCTAGCAGGTGAATCACATGCCACCTAGCTCTGTATTCCTTCGGTGGAATCACCATGGAATTTCAAATGGCTCGGGACCTGTATCACGTCTGAGGCCGGGCCGCGGGGAGGAAAAATTACCATGGTTCAATCCAAAATTTTCATTTGATTCCATAGAAAATGGTTAGAGATAAAATTTCCTTTGATTCCATGAAACTAGTTAGGGATGGTTTAGCTAAGCATACCTTAACCTGTTGCGGCAATAAAAATGAAGGATGTTCTCTTTGGGAGATTCGAACCTCGAGGCGGTCGGCCTCACGAACCACAGGACGAGAACCCGGTTTTTATCTTTTGCAAAATCCTACGTTTAATCCCTGTTCATACTCTTCCTAGCGCCTCTCTGGCATAATAACGGAGGTTATTGGAGTGCATTAGCAGCCCGGGGCGTGTGTCGTGTGTGTGCTAGGTTGCGGAGAGGTATTTTTCGATTCCATCTCCTCGTTTCATCTTTAGTTTGCCTCAATCGTGGCTCTTCTTAATCACACGTAAACTAAATGGCAACCGGTTGGAGTAAAAGGCAATGGCAGAATTAGGATTAAAACCTATGAGCGGGCATGATACTGCCGAGCCTTATTTCAATGCTTGCAAGATGGAATTCCAATAACAGGTTACTTAATTTCGGCAAGGGAAAAGAATCAATGTTATTCCCCGACTATAGCAAATCGAAGCGACCCATTGATCATTTGATGAATTTTGTGAAGAATGCATTCAGGAGGAGAAAAAAGACCTCGGTACGGTAATATTCGGTCGGCAAATTTACGACCATAGCTTCGCCTCATCGTTCATTTTACGCTTCCGTGATCACCTTTAAAATCATGTTCATGATCCAAAACATAAGTATAGAATCATCGATTATGAAGTGGGAAGAAATCACGGGGAGCAAATCTGAAATCGATTTCCATATGACTGCAAAGATTTTGGGCATATGGCGAAATGGAATCAATCATAAAAGTGATGTGACCTTGGATGCGGTTCATAAATTTTTGCTGGGGCTTACGGAACTATGTCCCCATACGGCGGGGAACTTCACGTCAGTCGTGCATGGCCATGAATCCGGCCTGGATCTCTCCCTGCTGGCTTTATATCGCCCTCGCCCTTTTGCCCTCGCGGATCCACCCGCTTCCCCTCACCTTCTTGGGGCCATGACATCCAAGATATGGCCTCTCAGGCCTCCAAATGCCTCCATTAATTCGATCGTTATCGCCTGTAGGATTCCTCTACCTTCTCTGTGGGTCGCCCGTCAAAGATCACGGAAAGATGGCCCGAAGCACACTTCTTGGTCCCGGACCAGGATGCGCAAGCATGAGGCTGACCCTATTTCCTTCCAGTAGGATCTGCGAAGCGACTAACTAAGATTGGCTTGTAGATTTAACTAAGATTAGAAAGAAAACACGGCAGATCTTTGCTGATACGTAAAGCAAAAATAAAACAAGAACAAGAAAAGAAGAAGCCAGTGAACAAGCCATGGCGAAAACCTCCCACAGAGCAGTAGGTGAAAATTTTGAATTTTAGTGAATATTCGAGATGGTGATTAGCGGCATGGAATAAAGGTGATTCCGTCATGATGACCCTGCGGAGGTGATTCATGAAGGTATAAAAATGGGCGGTGAGGATGCACCATTTAGATGGATGTTTTGGGATCAATCGAGAAGGTACACTGACAGCATGGGAATGGGATGCTGAGGCCTCGGGCAGGATCGTTCTAGAAGAATGCACATGATGTAGCGGGATGGAATTTTACCTAGCAGATGGAATCCACAATACTTAGGTAAAAATATTTTCCATGCATTTTTTTCTATGTGTTGATGATTTTTTCTATTGGTTTTATATGGGCTTTAGGTTGGTGGACCCGATATCTGCATACTTTTAAATCCGCGTGGTGGCTACTCAATTTTATCTAGATAAATGAATGTGGGTATTTTCCCGTTTTCTATAGGGGATTGTGAGGATTTGTTATCATTGAATGCGACTCTTTTTGGAACATATGTCACGATAGAAACAATGTAGAGAGCGATGTAGGGACAATGTCGTGTCCTGATGATGATCTTACATGACCCTGCGTTGTAGGGGCTGCGAAGTCCTGTTGGCACCTTGTGGTTTAGCGTTGTGTTCTTTACCAGTTGTTCTTAATACTAGTTTTAGGTTTTACGGCCTTAATTATTACCGTTATTTGTATTTGTCTTCATTGGCTTTTTTTTGGATCTGTACTTGTTGCGTTTGGCACTTCCTTTCGGTCTTCTCTTTGCCATATTTTGCACTTTGTCATCTTTTTGCATTCTTGAGCTCTTTTACACCGCTTATTTATCCTTTAAAGGCCTATTCACCTCGTTGGTTTAAACTTCATGTCGTATTATTTTCATATTGTATATTCTTTCCTTGATTTTTAGGTTATGGGGGCTTAGGTCCGTTGTTTTCCTGCTCACTCGATCATTTTTTTGTGATACGCTACATTGATTATATAATCACGATGTGGTTTTGGGGATTATAGCATTGTTCATGTTGTTATTAAAGGCGTCATTGTTTTACTTTCTACTTATCAGTTTAGTCTTAATACGTGGTTATTTTCTTGTTGATTTGTTCATTGGCTTGCATTCCTCTTTTCTCGTATTTATCCTTGGGCTTAAAATATAACTTTATTGTCTTTTTGGGACTTCATTTTTAGCTCGCTATCATTATCAGCACGTAGGCGTTGTCTTTCTTTTCCTTGTCTCCCGCGTTGATGTTCTTGATAGATCCTTCATGAGAATTGTTGTGGAAGCTTCCTTAGATTACCGTCATGCGTGGTGGCGTGTTTTTCTTTTCATTGTTTTTTCTCCTAATGTCCTTTTCCTTTTCCAGGTCATTGGTGATCTGCAGATCCATAGCGGTAGCTTAGGCTCTTCTTCTTAAACCGTTTTCTCACAGGCTGTCAGCATTCTTTGGTTCTGGAATCAGCGTGTAGCTTCGGACTCTTAGGACTGCGGTTTCCCTTTCTCCTCACGCCACTCCAAGCGAGACCAATTTGCCGTGGTCATATGATTTCTTCTTCGCTTGCCTTCGTCGCATGCCGCGTCCACTATCGCCGGCGCTGTATTTCTACCGGTTCCTATCATATCTGATCCCTCGTCCGTGACCTCTTTTAAGCTCCTCTCCTTTCTTTTCGTGTCCTTTATTCTGTCAGGCTGCTTTCGAGGGTGGTGGTAGGGGAGTGTCTTCTTGCTATCGGGCTTAATCACATACGGAGATTTCGCGGCGTGGGGCTTATAATTTGAGAGTCTTTGAGCAGTCGGCGGTTTTGTGTCTCGCCAGTCCTTCGAAATCCCCATCAATCCGAGGCCATGGATACCGCCATTCACCGGAAAGGGGCATTTCAAACCATTTCCATTTTGGCGTACCGGTTATCCCTAAGTGGCGTCTTCTCCGGCAACTCTTCTTCTTCTTCTTCTCTGCGTGGCTTCCCTCCCTTCCCCATACCTGTACGGCGGTATGGAATTCTTTTCATTTGTATTTTGTTGTTCATGCCTCTTTGTTGTTCTCCACAGCGTGAGTGTTGCTATTCTTATGTTTTATTTCCATCGCCCTCACATTTGTGTTTGTTCTCACTGCTTGGTGATCTTTGTTATTTCCACCTCGAGGTGATGCATATTTTACATAATGGTTCTGCTCCACATTTGGGTGTGCTTTATCTTGTTTATTTCCACCTTGAGGGTAATTATTTTTACATAATGGTTCTCCACACAATTTGGGTGATGCTTTTCCACCTATGGGTGAATGTATCTTTTGTTATGTTCTATGTTCTTTTTTTCCTCTATTTTCATTTGGACCTTCTTAGTGCGGAGTTTGTCTTGTTTGTTTTCTCACGACCATTCGAGGTGTTCTTTTTTGAGTTTTTGGTATTGCTGCAGGGATGCCAGTTTTTCCGTAGGTCTGTAGAGTCTGCTCTATTGTTACGTAGATCACCCCTCTCCTTCCGGTTCTCCATGGACACATTAGGGTGAAACTTCGTAGATTCTTTGGTCCGTGCTCTATTTTCGTTTGCCATCAACTCGTTTCTCTCCGGGACTCCGGGCAACATTCAGGTTGTTGGCGACCATTTTCTCATTAGGGTTTTCCTCGAAACGAGAGAAACGTCGAGTTTTATCCCGATGAAGTTGTAGCCATTACCACCATTTTGCCTTGTACATTCTTTTTTAAGGGGTAGTCCGATATTGATAGGCTATCCCTCTCTCTCTCTCTCTCTAGTTTCCACACATTTATTATCTTTAACTGTGATGAATGACAAGCCTATCCTATCTCGGCGGTTTTGTGTCTCTGTGAGTCCTTCGAATAAACACTTAATTTAACACTTAGTGTTGCCATCTTTAACTTAATCATTTCAAGAAATTTACGAAACTTGATGATTTCGAGCTTTTGTCATTGCATCAACAACCATTTCATTGTAGGGCCGATGTAAGCCAACTTTAAGGTACATATTTAAGATATCTCGTATAGTGATACTTAATATCGATATATTTCATCCTCTTGTGCTTTCGACTTTCATGGCTCCTTGATTATCGCCATCGGTGTCATTCCTATCTTTGTCATGAATTTTTCAATTCAATTGCTAACCTTTTGCTGACCAAATGGCTTCATTAAAAGCATGTGTAATTGCATAGAATTGCAGCCCTCGATGGTGGATTGGGCAATGCATTTTGTTTAAAGATTCTCCAACTTATGATTCCTCTGCAGAGTAAAGACATGACACGAGATGGATTTTTGTCCTCATCCCCTCCCGGTCACGAGATCAGGTGTATCCAACAATCTCCCTGGCACGCCATTAGCACATCAAAACTTATTCCAAGCTTGGAGGTACTGCAATGTACCTTGGGCACTGCTGAAGGCGAGCAACAATGGCTATGCTTTGGATTGATACATAATACGACTTAACCCAGAGTGTCGAGGACAAGTCACAGTCTTGTGTGTCTTTGCAAAACTTAGTCTCTCCAGATGTTCTGTCTCGCTCATGAAGATGTAAACGGACTTTGAGAACAAGACGCTGAGGCAACTAAAGTTTTACTCAAACTCAAGAGGTTACGTAGTCTTACAATTTGTCATGCCCACCACGGTAAAAGATCAACCAAGTACACTTTCTTGATGTAAGAACATCTTCCCTTTTTCTTTGTCATAATTTATCGTATGTGAAAGTGATGTATCATGCCTAAATCCTTCGACCACAATTGTTTATGGAGTTGCTCTTTCCCGTGATACTAACTTCGTTCTCATTTTGCTAAGATGATCAAATCGGCATCCACACTTAACATAGCCACAAGTCTGAGGAAAAGGCATGAATAGAAAGTAAACACCGGTCATTGCACTTACTTACTTGAAAGTGTGACGTAAGGAGCACTTGCTTCAATCACGGAATACCAAGTTACGGGCTTTGCCCCGGACCATATATTGCCTGTACAACAGAATACATTAGATCCTTGAATAAAGCCTGTTTGCGTTCTAAATAGAGTTCCTCCCTCCAAGTTCCCCATGCAAGAAGGCATTTATGACGTCAATTTTGGTGAATGTGATAATCTTTGTTGACATCCATATGCCAAGATGGTTCTCCGCAGATGTGGGGTTTAACTTCTGGGAACCAAGGTTACGTCATAATCTATCCCATATATACATTAGCCAAAGCCTTTGGCCATATTACCTTTAAAAGCGATCAATCTTTTACGCCATCACTATGGTATTTGATTTTAAATACCCATTTGGATCTATTATGTTTTTGTCAGTTGGTTTTCAGCAAAGAGACCAAGTCCCGGCTTCTTGTATTGATGCAAGTTCAGCTTTCATAAGCATTAATCCACTTATCCCTTTCATTGTATTAATGGCCTCAAGATAGGTTTGTGGTTCAATAACGCGTACTCGGTGATTGAAAACACATAATCTTGGAGCCATGCGGGAGGTCTCTATGGTGCGGGCCTTCGTGGCGGATACTGTTGTATCATTCTCCCTAATGATTCCTCTTCAACATCGGTATTACCATCATTAGATTACGACATCATTCCCTTTCATTCTTTGGTATTCTCTAAAGGAATTCTTACGTCTGTGAGTAGAGTTTTGCTATACCATTGCTAAGTACGCTATGATGACAAAGGTTGATGTACGGCCTTTGAGGGAAGTAATTCTCATATTCATTGAATTACATGGCTGACTAATTACACTAGTTTAGGTCTCCAAGATCAATGAATGTATGCTTTTCATTCTGCATTAGCCTATAAACATGGCATGACTTTGCTTGACTCACAGCTTTGAGTTTGGAACATTTAACTTTACAAAAGCTGCGTCGAAAACTTTCAAATGTTTAAAAAGCAGGGGAGACTTTTGCCCAAATGTCTTGAGGAACCTTGAATTCAAGTTTGGCATGTGAATACGTTTATCAAATGGCTGTAGTTATAGCTTCACCCCAAAAACAAAAGAGCTGGAACTTTCATGCTTATAACCGATGTCTGGCCATTTCAATGAGGGTTCTATTTACCCTACGCTTTCGACCATTCGCTCCTTGAAGTATATAGTCGCGATGAAGTTTGAAGCCAATCCCATTCATCATGAGAAAATCCTCTCAAAGGCCTTAGAGCAAAAGTCACGCCTCCATTATCGAGATCTTAGGCTCGGAGTTCCTTTTCAACCCGGTACTTGAAAATGCAAATATTCAAAGCATTGATTCTTAGTTTTGAGTAAATACACAAATAATGCAACTACGGAGAAATCATCTAGAACACAAGGAAATATTTTGATCTGTGAGATGTAGATGATTGGATCATATAGGTGGTCGTGAGGAGCAAACCTCGTTTTGCATGTGAAGTGGGCAGGAATCTCCCCTTGGCTGATCTTGCGTGTAAACAATATTTGCGAGTGCGGTGGATACCTTGCCAATCTTCACAAATCCTTGCTTGATCGAAGTATACATCAGAAAGGGGAGATATGCAGAGCTTGTAATGCCATATGTTTGCTCGGGAGAACTTCGCGCATAATGTCTCCTTCGGTGATTCTAGGTGAACCAAGAATCTCATACAAGTTACCCGCTTAAGTATTGCTTTCGAATGTCCGGCACTTTCGCCCATCATCTAGCACCTCACAAAGCTAGGGTAAGAAAACTTGATTTCGCTGCTGCTTGAAGTTAGTCTCTTGGTGACAAAATTCTTTTACCAAGCCTGATGGTACATGCAGAACATTTCCGGCGATTGTGAAATGACTTTTCAAAAGCAGAGGTGAAATACTACATGTTCAATTGCTTCTGAGGAACATGGTGATCTCCCCATCTTGGCGAATCACCTTAGGGCATGTGTGATAGGCAGTAATTAGAAAAAGTTCTCTTTGTAAAGTCATATGGCTTGTAGCTCGAGAATCCACATGTACCATTTGGAGTTAAACTTCCCTTCCATCAATTCACAGGCAACGAGGGAGCTTTCCCATGATCATCCTCCAGGTTATTCAAATATCACGGTTGTGTTCCTCCTCCGATTGTCCAGCACATTTTTTCTTCTCACCATAGCAGTACTTGCTCTTTAGATGCAGGAGCAGAACTCGACAATCTTACTTGAGATGTCGGTCTTTTGGCATGAAAACAAGTTGCTTTGTTTTTTATCAAATCGAGGATTCCTTCCTCCATTCTTTTTCTCCTTTTTTATTTTTTGCTTCCTTGAACATCAGTATACGATACCAGATGTGCCTTGTTCTGATACGACCGAATGACTTGACTTCGAGTCTCTCGAGCTTTGTCTAAAGTGTATTAGACAATCTGCTACATGGCCAGTGATAATGACTCCTTCAAAGTCAAAGAGTAAAAGCTGTTAATAACATGCTTACCTTCTCATCTTAAATTGATATCGACATCGATGAAGCACCGATTCGTCCAACATGTCTCCCTCATGATGCATGCATGCTCATGGAAATCTCCTCCCTACGACCAAATGAAGACTATGAAGCTTTCCTTAGGGAAGGCGATTTCTGCTAAATGAAGCATAATGGTTCATGAGAACATGAAATTGCTTGAAGCGGATGATGAAAGTCCTGACAATCTTGCCGAGTGTCATCTAACACGGCGGATCCTGTCAGCCTTTTCGGTCCTTCGTGAGTCCGGCGGTCTAAGAATAACCTCGATGGTTTCTTCCATGATTGCCCTCGGTAGCACTAGATCAGAAGCGGGAAGTGATTCACTCACATTGAGTTGATAGCAGCCCAGAGGCCCACATATCCTCGGAGGATCATCACGGATCGCTTGTTTCGAAACATAAAAATTTTTCCCATTGAATCGGGAATCGCCTTTCCATTCTAATGCATTCAAAGGTTCCGTTGTTCTCCATCGATAGGTATTAAAGGTGGGTTAACTCAAGGATTTAAAATCAATGATAATGACAGCCCGGAGCTATATGGCTGTGTGGGCCCATAACCCTCGTGAATTAAACTTATGAAATAATGGAGAACTACCGTGATGAGAACACAATGAGACAAGAACACTCTAATGATCGAAGATAATATCACATCAAAATGTTCAATTAAATACAGCCTATCTCCGTGAGTTAAGCTTAGATCATATAAATTCGCGCCATAATTCCTTCAACCGCCTAACCGCTAACCACGTCAAACATGAAATAACCAAAATAGAAACTAAAATAATTTAATGTTTAACACAATCCGCGGGTGGATTCCATCTGGCGTGCGAGGGTAGTTCTAAATAGATGTTCAAGACGTTTTAATCTACGGCAAGACGGCCAACAAATAATTCAAATCCTAAAGGATGTGGGATCACCCCGCCAATTTCATCCAAGAGTTTGAGTTAAGCAAGAGTGCTTTTTAGTTTTCATGAGTGTTTCTGATAATTGCTAACTGCTGCAATGGAATTCAGATGGCAAGGGTCAAGCTATGCCAGATCGCTGCAAAATTAGATGAGGCTTTAAAGCGCACTCGCTCATCTTCCAAAGTCGACCACCCCGCGCATTTGTGAGGTAACTCAGTATTCTATGTGGTGTCGATGAAGAACCGTGATTTTTGTAACTCTAGAATTGCAATGGTTATCCTCGATTCGTGATGTGAAGGAGTAGGAAGCTGATGCCGCGCAATGACGAGAGGGGAGAAGTTGTATTTCTCCCGTTTCAAAGGCGCGATTGTAGATAAGACTGCTGCGGTAGCCCCGGGCGATGTCGGGCATGCAAGGGTTTCTAATTGCGCCCCTGTATGCGCATGTGATCCGCTTAGTGCCGCCGTATGGTCGGGTACCGATTAGATCCACTGAATCGGCCCCACTTCTATGACCGGCAACATTTAGGGGAGAGTTTCCATCGCTTCTGCTATCTGATTGTGGATAAGATCGCCGCGGGCTCCCGGGCGGCGCCGGGCGCAATTTAATTATGGCTCCCGCAAGTGCGGCGGTACGCCGACCATGAAGGTGATCCACCGATGTTGCTTTTGAAATTTGGTGTTCGAATCGGCCCCACTTCTATCAGTTAGCGCTTTTATCAGATTAAGCTGTTTTGTAGTTTTCTATTATGTTCCTCTATGAAAGCGGCGTATGAAGGTAGGGCGCCGCCGTGCATCCATCCCACCCGCTTGTCCGATTAAGTTCCCCGCCATGTCCGATAAGCGAAAACATGAATCCTTCCCACCTCCTTTACCATGCCCTCGCTTACTAAAGCGTAATGAATCCACTCCGCTTCGCTGGTGCCATGATTGGCACTTCTAGCTCTATACAGACCCAAGAGCCCCCGCCATGCCCACCCGCCTTCAGCTGGTGCACCGACGCGGTTCGGTGATTAGGCCCCGCCAGCCAAGATGCCCCCGCTTTGGCGGAAGCCCCATCATCTTTGTGACGTAAATTCCTCGTATAGCGGGTCAAGGTTCTTTGGAGAGGGGCTCCCTCTCACAGGACAATTTCGCATGTTCTCAACACCAGTTTTGAGAACACGCTTCAAATCTCTCAAAGCCAAATTTGTGCCATCGCTGAGAGACTTTAACCAGCTGTAAGCCTCGGTGATGTGTCTCGCGCGCAGCCTAAGAACAATAAGCACCGCCGCAGCTGGATGGTGGGCCATTGTATGAAGGATATTGGCAAGGTGCACTATTTGTGTCACCTCCATGATGTTAGCGATTCCGCGATACTTAAGGGCAAGATCTTATTCGCGCTTTGTGCTCGAGATACTAAGGGTCTCTCGCGTTCTACTAATCAGAACATTCTTAATAAGGCGTTATTACGCTTCATCAGCGGGTGATCGCCGCGTTACCGAAGCTTCACTTTCTTTTACCTGCCAGAATGATCAGGAGCTGCAAGTATACCCCGTCTGAAATCGGATAATCCCTTCAAGACGGGCGCATTACGAATGGTTACGTATTCATGCTTCGCGTTGAGGATCCTCCCTCGAACCCCGCCAAGGTGCCTTCGCATATCCCAACAATTTCCTTATATTGCCACCGCGTTTGAGAAAATGGACCCCGCGTATTACAGGTATTGATGATTCCGCCTACTGAAGAGCCTGATGAGAATTCCATGATTTTGTGATCCCACGCTCAGCCCCAGGTTCGATAATTCGATCATGATGCCGACATATCCCGGCCACTCAGAGATCATACTTATGGTCGCTTTTGGCTAGGCCCCGTTAGTTGCCTCGCGGGTTAAAAATAATTTCGGCGTATTGCTATTGTTGTTGCAGTTAGAAGTGGAGGTTGATGCAACACCCGTGATGGTGCGATGAGGCCTGGTACAAGAAGCCCCCACTTATCGGGCCTCTAGAAGGATGCTACATCCCGACGTACCGTTTACCCAATGGAACCGAGGAGACATTTTGTGTCAGGAGTTTTAATCCAACTAGTTCGGGGATTAAGTAACGAAAAATGAAGGATGGCGGCCTCAATGCGATTTTGTGCTTAGCTCTCAAGAGGTTTTACATGGCAATACATACTCCCTGAATCTTTGTGCACCATTTCGAATCTTCAGATTATCTCAGAAAGTGGTTGCCCTACAACCCGGAGGGTTCTTAAACCACTCCAGGTTGAAGGTTTGACAGAACACCTTTAACATTTTGAGGTTCTACCGGTGATCACTTCCTAGTCCTAAACCGCTTTGGCACCCGTAAGAACTAATGAAGCATCCTCGAGCCCATCAAGCAATGTGATAATCATGAAGCTATCGCCACTTTTCCATCACAATATACAAGCAAATGCAGTTTGCCTTTATCAATACTTTGAGCTAAATGTGCCTATTCCAGTCCCTCGCTTTTGATCCGAGCATGAATGCTACTAATTTCCTTTAAGACTTTTGAAGAATACTATCAAGAATATGGTCACAAAAGGGCCTACCGTAAGTTCTCCGAGTTTAAAAAATGTTTCAAGAACATGAAGTCGTGGCTTGGTTAGAGTATGTTGCAAGTTTAGGCACCAATTTGGAAGAACCAAAAGTTTTAGCAAGGTTTGAAGAGTTCGACCCCAAGGATTTAAATCTTTTGAGTTAAAAACTTTCAGATCAAACATACCGGTAGAAGTGTGCACCCTCAAGATAAGTTGAAAGATTCAATCTCTGTCTTTGTCAAATGCCAAAATCAATCATGTTCCTAAGCATACCTCGGCATCTAGTGCCTTCTTTTATCGAGGATTACACAGACCGAGATACACAGAAGCTTTGAAGATCCAAAAACAAGAGGGATTTGATACAATACACAAGGCTTTCACCAAGGCTACCGAAATTGGGTAGATATGTTATCTTACTTACTGATGATGTGCACTACCCAAGTGATCCTTTTTTCCGTGACATGAGCAAGAATATATGGGAGCAAAGACTGTGACTGCTTATGCCGGGCCCAAAAAAGAGAAGAAAAAAGGATTAAGATGGAAGATTGAGGCCTCAAGAAATTGCATGTAAGAGCAGAGATTACCAAAGTGTCTCAGGCAATCGGGTTGAGGTAACTAAGCAACTTCAAGAGCTGAAAAGCTCAAAATTTGAAAAGAAACTTACCTCCATGTGTGCATTTCGCAAACTAACCAACCAATACATAACAACCAATACATAACTACCAACATTAATGAACACAACCATTGGGTTTAATATATTTAAACTAAAACCCCTTTAAACCCCTTTGGTTTGGGTGCTTATTCACACGTGGGGGTGACTCCGGGCAACTAATACTTATGGTAACTAAAATCTTGCTTTGTTTAGCTAAAATCTTTATGGTAAGATGTAGCTAGGATTAGTAGTGCATTGGCCGAAAGAAAAATAAGAAAAAAAAACGTAAAAAGCAAAATAAAAAAGCTTTGGAGTAGATGAAGGCAAAAACTACTAAGCCTATCTTAATTAATCTAGTTCCGTTTGAAGTCTTTATTCGTACTAATGAGTTTCTTTTGTGTTGCAAGTAATAAAAGGGCTATACAAAGTTGTGATCAACTAAGGGAGTGAGTTAATAATCGATCATAGTTCCACATGCAACGAGAGCTGTTGGATGGGCATATTCAATTTTATTCTCAATTCATACCACGAAAAGTTCCTCGCTTCGTGGGTATGCAAGCACACAAATTGGTATACCGTGATAACAACATATGCAAAATACTTGGCAAGATTTTAAGCAAATACTATATGGTGTTGGTTTTATAATGCGGAAAATATAAATCACAAGGCCTTGAAAATATAATCGGCCAAGGGCTCATTGCCCTACGCCACCCCCGTAGGAAGGCACCCAAACCAAAGTAGCCGGTATTCACCTAAATATATTAAAACCCAATGGTTGTATTCATTAATGTTAAATGTAGTTATGTATTGCCGTTATAATTAAAATTTTTATTCTTCAACCGGTAAAAAAACACGTAAAACATGTAAACATGCAAAAACATGTAGCGTATATGTGAAATCTAATATTTAACATTATAACAAAAAATAAAGGAACTGTAAAGAAGCCCCATCAAGTATAATATTATAGGATAATGTAATTTAATTATGCTCTTCTCAAATTGATGTTACCACACCTTTATCTTAGGGGATTTAAACCCATCATATCCTAGTAGTTTCGCGATGCTAGATAACTCTAATTGCTCTTCCACTATGCTACGCTGAAGCCACCCTTGTTGGAAAATCCACCAAGTAAAGAATGAACTAACTAATCATTTATAATTTACTATGGCAATCATATATACAAACCAAAATGCGGTAGCTTCATAATAGCCAAGTAGAGTTGTATTTCACATAATGCATTAATCATACATACGTACCAAATGTAGCTTTCATAATAGCCAAGTAGGAGTTGTATTTCATACACGCATTGCCTTAGATTCCTATCTATTCGCTTTGTTTTCCTTATTGCTTCAGAGCCATCCATTGATTTCCCCCAAGATATTTTACATATTCTACGGGCATCTCCTGCAAGTCAGCCCACTAGAATCAATCGATGGGCTGCAAACCTATATCTATCCCAAAGATAAGATTTCGTGAGCCAGGAAGAAGTCAATATAGGTCAACGATGGAAATAAGGGATTCGAAACTTCGCGATAGGCAACACCATAACTTTTGAGATCAAACCTTGAAGAGAAGCCCTCCTTTCTATTCCCAAGAAAACCTCGCTGTGCATGCCATCCCTCCTCAACTTGATGTCGCCATTATCCGCTTCATCCACCCGATCTCGCTTTGGTCCCTCGCGAATCGATTATTAACATGAACAACCATGCAACAAGGAAAACGTGACATAATAATATAGCAATGCCAAGTGCATTGCAGCGAGCCCCAAATGCCATCGCCAAATTTCTCGCTCATGAAAAACCTTGTGCATTGAAGTAAGAGTCCACTTTCAGGTTCGATGGAACCTAATCGGGCGCAGAAGTTTATTCCCGGAGGCTCCACTAGGTTTGCTCGCTATTGTCACCGATATGGTTTAAAATATCCAAACCTTGTGCTATAAAAGCACCGTGGTCACCGTTATCCGCGAAATAGAAATCGAACCTCTGCCTTTCCAAATAATTAAAAATATGTTGGTCCATAATATTGCCCAAACAAAACCTAAATTGATATAAATTGAACTCGCCTTGTTAGAAACCCCAATAAACATTTCAACCACCATAGCTTCAGCGACCCGGACATGATATTAAAGGTAATGCAAGTACATCGATAACACCTCATCGCATTTTGAAGGTCGCTAGCTTCTACAAATAGCTCGGCAGCTACATAATACTTCACAAAGCATACCTTGAAACAGCAGCATGCGCCAACATCATGCTAAATAACAAAATTGGCAAGAAAATAGGAATGTAGCAAAGATAAGCAGATGGAATTGAGAAAACACAACCAAGCAACTTATCCTCAACCAAAGCAGCCTTCGCCTCCAATCAGATCACCAAATCAGGTTAAAAAACGTTGGATTTTATTTGAAATTCCTGCATATTCTCGAGAAAAAGTCAAGAAATAATCGAAAAAGAGAAATCGGCCTGCATTTTCATTACTCTTTCTTGTTGGGACTCCAAATGGGGCTCTGGCCCCCGAACCTTTCAAACTCCAGTAGCAACATCCGCAAGTTTAGTTTTGTGTAGGATTTGATGATCAATTAATAAGCATAAAACCCCGCGATCCTCGCACACAAGGATCGCCGCCGCTTTTGTGCCTACCTAAGAGAACTCTACCCACCAACGTATGATAGAACAAACGAAACCAAGATCTGGAATCTCGCAGAAAAAATGGATCGAGAACCCCAAAGCATGCCCTCTTTCCACAAACACTCAAAAATAAGAGCTCGACAAGCTGCTTGTGTCGTGGGACTAAAGCAACAATTGGTTTTTCATGGAGAAATATTCAAAGCTAAACCATTGCAAAATCATAGATAATATGGTACTTTAATATGAGAATACGCAGCTCTAGATATACTACCTATATGCTCTATCAATACTTCCATCAAATCATATGAAACCATAGCAAAAACCGTAGACAAAAATACAAAAGACCCCCTGCTATAATGCTACATATGAGATACTCACTCTTCCGGATCGCTGGTATAGGCCATGGTAATTGCGTGGAAAGAGAGTCATTTTGGTATGCCCTGCAGTGAATTTTGTGCGTCAGAGGGCATTATGAGGATAGGTGCGCTGTTAAAGAGTATTTTGCCTTTGCGCAGAAGTCTAAAGTTAATGAGCCAAATGCATCTATAAGGTTTGTGCGTGAGGATTGAGGAACAAGAAGAGATAATGGCTATCCACAATTCGTGAGAAATGAATAATGCCAAAGAAAGAATCAACACATGAGGAAGCTGACATCTCGAAACATAGGGATGCCGAAAAGCAGCTGGCCGTGGCCTCCTCCTCCCGCCTTCAAAAATCGGTCAAGAAAGAAAAGAGTGTGAGGATCTCTGAATATTTGTTGAAGAATTCAAAACTGTGCAGATTTGGTCAATCTTTGCTCAAGCATAAATTCCCTTCTTACAAAAAAAGTTCTCTAACTGACTAAGGAAGATGAGTCATTCCTAACAAACTATTATTGAGGAACACATGTCAACGATGATTATGATCCCGAGCTTTCAATTTCAGGTTGCCAAATGGGAGGAAAAAATCTTAACCAAGGTTCTCGCTAGATGAGGATCACCCCTAAATGTAATGCCACACCATGTTATGAGGCTATGTGGTTCAGAAATAGGATGTGAAGGCTCCATCGATCTTAAAATCCTAAAAGCCTCATGGGATATTTACCTAAACCATATGAACTCCTAAATCCCAGAACGCCAAGATTCATTTAATTCGCCCAACAAACCGCTAGAATCAAGACTAAACCGGCAGAATCACCATGTTTAATGCCGAGAATGTTTGTGATGCACTAAAGACGTAAGATTAATGGGAAATGATCACATCTCAACTAACGAAAGCAGATTCAAAAGGGTTTTTTCGCACGTAAGATTTTCGAAGGAGGCAAAAGAAGCATTTTCTCGGCTTTGAAGAAGGACCGCTGATGATCCGGCTTGTTTCTCGACTCAATGTTTACTTCCATGATCCGCATTATTGACTCAATTCTCGATTGTTTGAACGATACCTATTTGATCCTGCGGCCCAAGACTCAGCCCAGCTTGGGATATTATCACTTTGTATCTCTTGAGTGTTTGATTAATTGAAAATCCCACCTTTGTAGTAATCTGTTTGTGTTGCATTGAATTCACCCCATAAGCAAGCAATTATCGAGGCTGTACGCCTTTGTGTAGACCGGCCGTGATATGAGTGGTCCGGCCCATGTATCACCTCTTTGAAAGGGCAAGAGCAAATTCTCGCCAAGACAAAATTAGAATATCATTTTGAGCCAACATCTTTAGATCCAATTGTATTGCAATAACGTGCATTGGGCATAGAAGAACACCAGAAAGCATCAATATTGCCAAGCCAAATATTTTGATCAAGGCAATGCCGACACGCTGCAATCCTTCATTAGAAAGTATCCTCTTTGAAATATTCTTCATTTCTTATAGTGCCAGGCAAAAACTGCCAAGCAAAAAATTTAGGCCCCTTTGGCAAAAGGGAAGATTTTGCCCCTATTGTGGCAGACAACCGGAAGGTATCATTAGGATCTGATAGCTCCGTAAAATCTCCTTTGTCAATATCGAAGCTCAAATTTTAGCCTTCCGCCAGTGGGATATTGACCAAAAATTGGCTGGGCTCGCTGATCTAATTTTGGCCTATCTAACCTAGTCGACCTCACTGCAGCTTTGGCACCGTTAGCATGAAGTGTTGAGCATCTTGAGGCTAGATATCCATATCCATAGCTTCTATAGATCATACTCGCAGTTATTTTGTGGAAGCATCTTTTGGCCTTCAGTGAAACATACTCCCAAAGGGACCTTTGTGCACCACTTCGAATCCCAGATTCGTAGTGGTTGCCTCTAAGCAACCTGAGGTTCTAACCAATCGAGGTTGAAGGCTGCCTTTGCCAAGAACACCTTCAACACTTGGTCACTGCATGGGATCTTTGTTCCCTTGTTATAACACGTCACATATGCCTCTAGGGTTATAATTAAAATAAAGAGGAAAACTCCAAAATACCCTTGTGTTTTGCTAAAATTGCCAAAATGCCCTTGGTTTAGGTATTTTTATCGAAATGACCGTAATTTTTTTGCAATGATCTAAATAAAAAAAATATCCTTCAGATGCGTTGTAGAGGAGATTGAGATCTTTCCATCAAAGCCAACATCAGATGAATCGGATTCCGAAATCACAAGTTATATTTCTTTTCATACACAGAAAGGTTGTAAGGATTTAGGAGACCATAACTTAAAAATTTGAACTTTGATTCAGACGATCTTAACTTTAATGGAAAGATCTCATCTGAAGGATATATTTTCATTTACATCATCGTAAAAAAGTTACGGTTATATCCATAAAAGTATCCCCAAAACCAGTGGCGTTTCGGCAATTTAGCAAAACATAAGGGTATTTTATAGTTTTTCCCAAATAATAACGGCAAGCAAGATCTTAGCATGTCCATCCACCATGCAGCATTGAAAGCTGGTCTTTTAATGTGGTATTCAATGAGCCTATTGTTTTGCTGTCGCTAGCATCGCCTGATTTACGCAAGCGCCAAGGTCAGCCGCTTTAACATTTCTCTTTTTCAACCGTGGCAAATTTGACCTCAGCTTAATCTCAACATTCTCTCTTCTCGCGAATGGCCAAGGATTCTAGGATTGATGTGAAGCAACTTCAAGAAGATCTGGCATTCTAACTGCACTTGTGAAATTACAAAGTACAATATTTAGCTTATTCATTACGCCAAGATTAAGGATGAAAGAAAAATGCTAGTTTCATATTAAACAATCCAAGCTTTAGCAATGTAACAAAATGGGAGAATATTTACCTTGGCGGCAATTAGCGAAGCGTATTATAGCCATAATAGCTCTTCAAATGCTCTCAAAGGCCGAGACAATAAGAAGGCCTTCTATTTATAAAGATGAGCCTTTGCTGATGATCGGCTACTACTACGACTAATCTAGGGCCAGATTTATGCCAAGTGCCTATATCACAACTCTCCTCGCGATGTAATCATTAATATCATTCGATATATATTTCATATCCATAATTATCCTAAAATAGCTATCATTAAGATTCTATATATATCGATTGATATCTTCTAACAACGCGCTAAACGGCCGCATTAAACGCAGCTTATTAATACGCCGTGTTTTGATAATCTCGCACAAATGCAAAGGTTATTAATGGCTTCAAATAATGGCTCTAATAAATGCAAAGGGTATTAATAGCCGCGAATAAATGCAAAGTGCACACATGTCGCGGTTATAATTCGCATTAAACGAAAAGCGATAACCGGGTCGCTAATAAATGCAAAGCATACACGTAATGCGAATAAAACGAAAGGGTATTAATAGCCGCAATAAATGTGCGCAATACATGTCGTACTTTTTGATAATCTCGCAATAAATGCAAAGCGTATTAATGGCCGCAATAAATGCAAAGCCGCATTAATGTCGCAATAAATGCCGGTATTAAATGGCCTAATAAAATGCAAAGTGCAATACATGTCGCTTTGATAATTCGCATTAAACGAAAGTTTATTAACGGGCCGCGCGCAATAAATGCAAAAGCGTATTAATGGTCAGCAATAAATGCAAAGGTATTAATGGCCACAATAAATGCAAAGTGTATTAATGCCACAATAAATGCAAAAGTACAACTTTATAAATGCTACTTAATGCAACGCGGTCATTCTACGGTAACGCTTCATATCTTCCTCCTCGCCCATCAATGCTCATAAATGCCTCAAATCAAATTAATGCCATAAACGCTTCAACGCAATGTCACGCCTCCTAATTCCAGGCGAAGCAATTACGCAAGTAACACAAAAACGTGAATCAGCTTTATATAGGAAGGATAAGGTCTTCTTCTTTTTGTTGAATATGGCAAACTACTAATTTAGATAGAAACATGTTTCGAGTTTGAGTCAATGTCCAAGATGACAAGAACGTAGAATGCATAACTGGACATAAATTGGCCATGTATTTTCAATAAGTCAGCGAGGGTGTTCCAATTATTTGACATAAGCGGTGCACAAGCATTTAGGCATATAATATTCCAAGCTATTTTACTTTTTACTTTTTATTTTTATTTTTATTTTTATTTTTATTTTTATTTTTATTTTTATTTTTATTTTTATTTTTATTTTTATTTTTATTTTTATTTCATTTTTTACACATGTAGAAACATGGTTACAATTGCCATGAACCTATCAGAAAATGGTTCTTGCTTTTTAGGTGAAAAAATAGATTGAATATGGTATAAATGGTTAAGAAGAATTATTTGATTGTAAAGATTTTTTTATATCAACGTTCTTGGCAGATAAAAGGAAAATGTATTGCGCAATAGCTCAAAAGAGCAGAAAGAACCGATCCAAATATAGAATCCAAGATGATCATCTAAAGCCCTAGATCTAATACATTCCCAAGCTTAGCTTGCACCAACATAATGTGATTTTCATCCAATAAGTGAGA
Organism: Isoetes taiwanensis; assembly: GCA_021234155.1. Taxonomy (NCBI): domain Eukaryota; kingdom Viridiplantae; phylum Streptophyta; class Lycopodiopsida; order Isoetales; family Isoetaceae; genus Isoetes; species Isoetes taiwanensis. Next base: position 20,661,492 of record JAJEKV010000005.1, on the reverse strand, counting down.
ATTTCCTTGAACTCACTTATGAGAAGACTAGCAAATGGACACTCATAATTTATGGCAATTGAATAAATGCCCAAGTCCAAAGAGGTGCCACTTGGGAACACGAGACCAATGCATGTTCCGAATGTAAAGCAAATATCCCAACTTCTAATTTCAAATCGATGAAAGAAAAAGGAATTATGTGAAATTAACATCCGTACTTATATAAACCAAATATATGGTTTTGTTCTCCTTAACACCCCGCCCTTGGGTTTTATGGCTAAACAAGTCATAATGCCCTAGGGCGTTATGGGTAATGCCCTGTGGGCGCTATCATCATATTCTCATAACACCCTGAGTGTGGTGTTAAGGAAGATAACGCCATTCTGGCATCGGGAATAAATACCGGCTCTGGCACCCCCGCACGCTCTCATATTTTGGCCACACATATTGCCCTTGAATCTTATTCCCATAACGCACTGCAGTTATCTAACCATAAGGCCTGCTTATAAGATCCGGCAATCCGTAACCTGCCACTGCACAAGTATTCTACGTGATGCTGTATCCTCGGGTGGTAAGACCTTTAAACCGCTACCGTGTCTGCGCTCAATGTCATATCAGGAAAGTACAAGTGTATCATTGTAAAATTGGTGGAGAAAGAGCCCACTTACAGCCATGTACAATCGTGGGGTGTACTGTAAGTGTCCTATAAGATATGGCTTCCAGTTAACGCTATCCATCATCATAAGCATCAGGGCAATCCATTTGAATTTGACTAGGTTGATGTGGATCATCAAGACGGGACAAAGAACTTGATGTATGGCGGCATGGAATGTGGGAGGCAGATTTCAGGGGCCCCGCGACCGGCGGGAGCCGGGAGCGGGTCTGAAATCTGCGACCACATTCCATGCCGCCACAAATACGGCAACTGGGAGTTTTCATTGATTTTTACCTGCAGGTGACCGCTTGAGCGGAATTGCTGTGCCACTTTCTATTCCGAAGGCGGAATCGTCGACCCAGTTGCCATGTTGTGAGTTTAGAGCTAGAGCAAGGGGGTCTGAGGCATGTCAATTTAGCATCCTTGCATGTGAAATCAAGGAAGCGTGGCAATTAGCATGGCAATTTTGCAAAGAACTGGTAACGGAATGTAGGCCCAACAGTGAAAATAGTTTATCGTGGATTGTGATGGGGAGAAAACATAGGCCCACATATTTAGGTAGGCGCAAACCAAAGCAAAAGCAAAGGCACTGTGGAAAAGAAAACATGCCACGCCATCATACACAAATGGGAAATGCCGGAGAAAGGAAGGGACCAGTTCCTTAAAGGTGAAGCTAGAAAGAATAAAACTAGGTTGCGCCCTGTTTTCTTCCTCACCAACACAGGCCATGACGAGGAAGATCGGCATCGCCATAGATTTCTCAGAGACTAGCAAATACGCCCTCCGCTGGGCTCTCGAAAACGTTGCCAGATCGCATGATCACATCGTCGTCATCACAGTAGCCCGCCCTTCCAAGGACTCCAAAGCTTGGGATGCTTCCGGCCCTCGTATGATCCTTTACTCTGTTCTTTGCAGTTTTCTTTTTTGGTATAAGAAATGGATCCTTTACCCTGTTCTTTGCAGTTTCTTTTTTATCTTTTCCTTGATTAAATCCTGTCTTTTTCGTAAATCTATAGCCCTTATCCCGCTCTGCGATATGGGAGATGCAAATCTGTTGAAAAACTATGCCGTCTCGCCTGATGCCGACGTCGTGACCCTTCTTGAGCTCGAATCTCGGCAGAAAGATGTGCCCCTTCTATAACCCTTTGTTTTGGATTTTTTTGGTTTGAAAAGTTGCGCATGTTTTCACTCTATTATCATTTTTTTTTGTAGCTGGTTGTTGTGCAGAAAGTGCTGTATGGTGATCCCAGGGAGAAAATCTGTGATGCTGTGTCAATAATCCCACTTGATTACCTGGTGATCGGCAGTCGTGGTCTTGGAACTGTAAAGAGGTAGTTATTTTCCATTATCTGTTCTTATCTGTTTTGTTTTGATGTCCTTATCCATAAAGCACAGTAATGAAGGTGTCAAAAAATTCGTGCTAGTAGTATTGTATAACAATAGAATAAAATAAAGTGGAGATTATCAATCCTCTAAGATGCGCCTTTCGATTTGCAGAGTTTTGATGGGAAGTGTGAGCTCCTATGTGGTGAATAATGTTACTTGTCCTGTCACTGTGGTGAAGCTTCCTCCTGGAAGCACTGAAAATTGACATTAATTTTCATTATTGTAAATTCTATATTTTATTATTGTACATTCATATCCAAGACAATGTTAGCATCTTATCCTCATATGTTTTGAAAGAATTTCTTAATAGCTTCATCGTCACGTGATGTCAAATGCCTCCATGATGAACTTAAAGCTTTTTCTTTCTGCTAAGACAAGTTAAATGGCCCTCCTTGGAGGGAGGGAATAACTATGATATTGTGAGACGATATTACAGCTCGTGGGTGGGATTTCAGTCGCATCATCTACTGCATGGTTATCTGATTGGTGCATGGGTTCCATTTCACCATCTGATTTAATTCACGGGTTTTGGGCTTGATTAATGCTTCAATCCCCAATGTTCTTCTAATGGTAGATTCACAAAAATCACATGCACAAAAACGAAAAAACTTTAGCTACAAGAGGGTGTGACTAAGAAGTGCTTCGAATTCATATAAGGGAGCAGGCGCACTGCATAGTCAGTTGCGTGACACTCTTAGTCAGAATCCCCTTTGGTCAGAATTCCACTACTAGAACCCAGCAATGAAGGTAGAAATATCTTAAGCCATTGTTAAAAAGAATACATGCACATTAAATAATCTCTTATCGCAATGGCCTTGTACTTGGCAAGCCGTCAAATGGCAAGATTTGTGTGAGGGACTAATCTAGTTACAAATTTGTTTATCTTATGAATCATTTCACAGTATCATATTCACAGAAAGATCACATTATTAATGAGCTTCTCATAGGATATGAGACATAACCAAGGAAGTGTTTTTAAAATCTTAAAACTATACTCCAAGCTAGCTAATAAGATGCTCCCATTAACTTAAGGATTAGTCTAGTTTAGACTAATTTGAAAACTATTCTAACTATTCAACTTAAAACTAGCCAGCTTCTTATCCTATCACTGGATAGAGGACATAATCCTTCACAGCTAGCAAACAAATTGAGGCAGGAGTTCTACCATGTTGGGAATTATCACTGTTAGAATCCAAATCGAATACATTTCAGACAGAAGTTCTACCACGTTGGAGTTTATCACTAATAGAATCCCTAGCCACACCCAACAAGATAACATGTTAGGTAGAATGAGAGGTCACCCATTCCAATTCTATTCAGCCGAATCGCACTTAACTTAATGTAGGTTCTGAGGTCTCTACCAACTTCCCTCGCGTTTGTTTAGCAAAAACTGATGCTCATTTTCTTGGCCAGGATAGTCCCACTTTAAAAGAAATCAGGATCCTAGGGCATTGTACCAAGGGCAATGCTTTTAGTGCAGCCATCCAGGTGTCAACTGCTATGCCAAAATACAAGTTGACTAGAATAGTCCTCCCATCGTGTAATAAGATAGTTCTCCATATGAAAATAATGGATCCCTATCTGTAGTAATTGTGGCAGGCATTCCATGAATCCAGAATATCTCCTTCATAAAAAACTTGCTTGCCTAAGGAGCTATCATACATGATTTACAAGGAATAAAGTAAATCAACCTTTAGACAACCCGTCTAAAGCTATTTATTGTTTGCATTAAATATGTAGATGTAAAAAAAAAGAACCTCATTATACTCCCATTACTTTTATATTCAAATGTTCCCTCCAACATCAATGGATATCTTAATCCGAGACATTTGGTTTTAAAAATTTGTATGCAAGCAGGCTTCCTCAAAGATTATATTTGCAAATATTCTAACCCTCATTAAGCGGCCTACTCTAACTAATTAATCATTACTTTCCTCAGAAGATTTTGAGGCAAATACGTTAAATTGCCAGCGATGTAGTCATCGCCGAGGCCGGGCGGCATTGCTTCGCCGAAATCCCACGAGGGGCAATGTGCCTACCGGTAGCCTGACGGACGCCAGCCATTTACCGCTTCCAGTCAAGTACTAAATCCTGCATATGGCATAATGTGCCCCACGATGAATTACTTGACGTAATAAACGCTTTGATCTAATTCCAAAGAGAAGTTATGCTCCGCTATGGCGAATTTTTGGCGGAGGTACGCTTGTGCTTCGCTTCCATTCTCAGACTGCATTCCAAGACCGCGATAAGAACTCACCTGACCGCTTGCCGCTTGCTTATGCCCTCTTGCACACGTAGTTTGAGCACATTTGCAGTGGTCGCCTCAAGACATCAAAAATCATCACTAACTGCTATAGCCGTTGATGAAGTGGAACAAGGAAAGAAGGAGCCGTTGTCTTAAAAAGATCAACCGAAGCTATAGCGACCAAAACGGAAGCTCGAGAATCTTTTCGAGAAGGCTATGTAGAAATCACTTACTCCAAAGTCAATATTGTTTCTATGAACTATACCCGCCCCTAAGCATTTCACATAAGCGATTTTACCACAAAATAACAAGTCAGAAGCGAGCTCTCGCCGTAACCGACATACGATTTTCGCGGTAAGGCAGCCATGGCGTATGTAACCATGGGGAACTTCTCATTACGGTGGTCATTGCTACATTTGAGATCTAATAGGCGTAATCGCAGGAATAGAGCAGGCAAACAGAGGATATCTATAGCTGCTACCGCCGGTAAGTGAGAAGACATTCCTGATATAATTTAGGTCAAAGTTGATAGTAATCCGAATCCAAGCGCGACATGGTAGATAACGCCTGGCGCATCGGTGCGGGTTTCGAGGGTTGTATTATGGCCAAAATGGCGAGGGTGTGTGCGCAATGACGCCCGAAGCCATTTTGGCCATGCCATTACGGCCTCGAATTTTTCTTCCTAACTTCTCGAGGGCCAGGAAGTATCACCCTTAACACCGGCCCGCTGGCTTTACACTCGCTATGGAAGATCTATGAGGTCTTATCGCTTGAAGGTTGGGTCTTGCGATGGTTTTGTTTTAGGCTAAACAAGGTTCTTTCTTTGAAAAGCTTTGTGTTTTAGGTACCATTTCTTTGGGATGAAAAATATGAAGAAAACCGTAGCGATATTAACCTGGGTGGAGGGATTTTCGTGAAAATCTTGTGCCGCAGAAATGATGATCTAACAGAATTTGGTAATGTTCCAAATTCCTCGGTTTGCTCTTAATCTTCTTAGCTCCGAAGCCGAAAACAAAGTTCGTGGTTTTTGGCCGCGAAATGATCGGGGAAGTTCTTGTGCCGCAAATGATCGAGTTCGTGGTTTTGGGCAAAGCAACAGAGTTTTGGGCCGCAAATGTAGTTCTGTGCCAGAATGATCGAGTTCGTGGTTTTGGGCAAGTTTCTTTGATCAGCATAAGTGATGCTTGCATAAAGCCCTAGAAGAATTGAGCGCCTTTGTAACATTCTAGGGACAATCGAAAGCCCAAGACTGCGGAAAAGTTTTGGGCCGGCCAGAAGCATAATGGGGTAACAGCTATTCAAGGAACGGTCAAGATTTAATCTAACCATGTAAACCCGAGGACCGGAGTGTTAAGGTATCATACAATACAACATGGAATAGAAGAAACAAGAATAGACTGCTAGAAAAGATTATTGATGATTTCAATAATCCTTTTTTTTGGAGGGGGGGCCTAAGGACCTGGGCAAACCTATGTAAAATATCATCCCCCAAATCGCCTAGCAATATAAGGGCAAGGGATAATAGTAATCATATCCATATACGATTATTATAAGAGGTTAGCTAAATATTATAGTAGAAGGCCTCGAAAATAAAGAAAAATAAAGAAAAGGGCTGTGACTAAGTTTGTAAATAGAAAAATGGACCATTGCATAGTCAGAAAGGTGCAATTGAAGAAATACTAAACTATGCAAATGGGGTACAAGAAACAATTCGACATGAGCTCCAAGCTATTTCAGAGCTGGCATGTGTTGGTAAGCTTCTTAAAAATACTGCAATTGAAATTAAATAAAAATGCTTATAAAGTAAGAATCTTATTGGCTATATTCGACATGGGGGGTCCGATTACAATACATTAAGAATGAATTAGAAAAAATTGAGATTCGGGTTGCTATATAGAGTATTTATTGGACTGAATTCCCCGTCTTCCTGGCGGAATGTGATCATATAGAAACAACCACTCTCTGTTGCTCAAATAGGTTACTATCTCCAAAGCCAATACTCATTTTTTCTTTCAAAAATGGTATCCAGCTTTCGATCCTCAAACTTTCTCTGAGTTATATCATTCGAGTTGGATATCCCTGCATGGACTCAACCCCATGTATTGGAATGAGCAATCCCTATATGCTCTTTTCAGCATACTGGAAATTTAATTGGTCTTGAAACCCTTCTTCCTACCCCCTATTCTATCTGTGGGATATGCCTCTTATGTAAAGGAGTTATGATCACACAACCTCCTATTAAAACACTCTGATTCAAATGAGTCAGAGGAGAAAGATACGTTCCTTAGGCAGCTATAGAAGGGTGAGCCATCTCGAGCTCGTTCTCCTTTATCGGTCATCCCTAGTCTCGAAAACTGTGGACTCATAATCCCTTCTAGATTTGAGATTGACCTGACCAGTCCTAAAACCCTTTTGGACACATAAGATCCAGGTCGAGAAACACAGTTGCTAGATGGTGATTTGGGAAATTTGGAAGTTCGAATCAGAATAAATGATTCATTCCCCTTAGCTGCCATTGATTCTCCCAATACTCCTGTTATGAAATTGATTTGGGAATCTGCCCGAAGACACTTATATTAAAGACTTTCAAAGTCGAAGATGACTCAACTAAGGGATCTCACAAACTCTTCTTCCAAATTATATGGCAAATTTTGGGATAGTGAAGGATGGATCAAACGGGATCGTGAGGAACGGCGGGAGCCATTAGAACTCAAACTTGGCTACTCTTTCTACCCGGAAAAGGAGGAGGGGAGGGAGGGAGAAAAAGGGAGCCAAAGCTTGATAAAGCTGGAAAAAAAACGGGGGACAAAGAGGTCTACATTCCTAATGCATATGGGTCTGTCACCAGGAATAGAGCTCAATGAAGGTTGTGACTTGAAATTCTATAAAATCAAGGCCCCTCTAAAAGCAACAGAGCTCTCAGAAGAAGTGGAAAAAAATGAATGTGACATTTCCATGCTTCAAAAGGCCAGATTACGCTTTTGCCTCAATCTAGGTAGATGCAATGCCCATTGAGGCTCTCTGTGGTCCCCAAATCATGTATCAAAGGGATCCGTAGCATCCGGAGAGCAGGACTCATTTCCGAAGCTCTTTTCTGGTCATCCTCCGTAGATGTGAAGGCATTCTTATGGTGAGAAACGGGGTGATTACCGCTTATGCTTACGCACTGTGATGAGAGAGGAGAATTCCAATGGAAGCAAATGGCGACAAATTCTTCAAGATGCCAGAATTACATAATGGCAGGAGATCAATAATACCGCTTTTAAGCAATGGAACAAAAATCAACACGGTTTAAGAAGAGAAAGAAGAGAATGAGACATCCTGATGCAGTTCTTTATCTATTAAACTTCTTTCGTTTCAAATTCTTACTCTTGGAGCAATAAGAGAGCTGGGTAGGATAGAATCTTTTGTTTAGTGGACAGATTTTATGTCAGTATCTCTACCTTAATGGGTTGGGATAAACTGATAGTCATTAGTGACTGCAGTAACTCTATCTCCACCATTATCCGCCAACATTTGGTTCATACGCAACATGGTAAAAGGAGGCTGTCATTTCACCATTTAAATTCTGAAATCATCGCCATCATCCCACACCAAGGTTCTTTATGAAGAATTTAAATCCTTCTACCTCTCCCTCCCTCCTCTTGGGGCGAGTAGTTCTATGAGAGGATTTGTCTCGAAAATCAAACAAGTGAAAAACTGGATCAAGAACTAGGGAAAATAGTGGTGTTGGCAGAAAAAAGAAGAAGATACGATAAGTCTTTTAAGGAGAAGACATTTGGAGATGAAAGATGTTTAGATAAAAGTTATCTATTGACAGACACAGTGTCCCTTTGCAACAGAGAAAAGAATTACTAGAAAGGAAAGTCAAACAAATTAAGGAATATGAAGCTAAAGGCCCAACAGTCAGAAATAAATGCGTATATATTAACTCCATCGATAATTGTGATTCTAAATTCCTTTTTTGAACCAATAAAAAGGGATTGATGAATAATGGTATATTGGCAGTCAGAAATGGCGATAATGAACAAAGAGCCAAGATTTTTTCAAATCCAAGTATCAAGCTCTGTTCTCTGCAGTCCCTGTGGATACGTTGAGTCTACAGGAGTTTTTTTACTTTATATAGGGCTTGCTCAAGAGCTCTTTGATGATACTCAGTTAATAGTAGCTCCTTCTGAAAAATTCATGAGGTACCCTAAACCCTAAACCCTACAAAATTCTGGCTAAAATTTTAGCCAAGAGGATCAAGGGTACCCTTCAATCTAAAATCATCTCCGTACAGTCTGCATTCCTGCCTTCCAGAAGCATTCTAGACAATTTTATTGGTGCTCATGAAGGCCTTCATTGGAATTAGGTTTCAAACCAAAACAATGTGCTTCCAAAGTTGGATTTTAGAAGGGCATATGATACCATAAATTGGGAGTTCTTGTAGTGATGGGCTTCTCACAGAGAATCATAAGTAAAATTCATAGACTAAATACCACCGGATGGTTCCGCAGCTTCCTTTGGTCAATGGGGTCCTTCGATTTTTCGAACCCAAAAGAGGGTAAGACAAGCTTCCATTGGCAATCTCTGTACCTTTTTTTGGTGGTGGAAGAAATGATTATTAGAGCAACCTTAGCCCTGCAAAACAAAGGGTTAACCAATTGCCGCAAGCTCCCTGGAAATCTTAGATCCTTCTACATTATGCAATTAACAGATGACACGTTTGTGCTTCTTCAGAATGATGACAATAGTTTGACAAGGTTTCTTGAGGTCCTGGAACTGTTTGGCGTAGCCTGTGGGTGCAGCCTAATAAAGAAAATGCACAGCCTGATGTCTGTCCTGACAAAACATAATGTGATTCTTAAAATTGCCAATGTTAAGTCGGATCTTCCAAATGGCACTTAACATAAGTTTATATGGACTCTGGAAACCAATAATTTACATAATTGGTAGAATTGAGATCATATATTTTTTCCTCCATCACGCGCATAAGAAGTCATGGAATTGGAAACCGCGAATGAGGAACTTTGGCCATGGTGGGTCCGATGGTCTCTTGGCGTAATCTCACTGCTTGCTAGAAGTCTAGTGGCATGGGCTGCAAAGACCTTTTCCTTCAAACCCAAGCCATGACAACCGAGTTCATATGGAGAGCCTTATTAATTGATAATATCTCCCATGCCCTTAAGCTCACAAAGTACTGGTTGAAGAACACCACATTAGTTGGAGCTCCTTCATTTCCTCATCATCTTCCTGATTCTACCTTCTACCAACTCAAACAAGGCACAGGTACATCCAAAATCATGCAAAGAATAATTCAAGCATGGAATCATGTGTCCCCTTCTTTAAGTCTATCTCTGGAGCCTTTGATAACTTGAGCTTCTTTTGGAAAATCAAGATTTTGCTTTAGAAGAAGATGGATGCTTGGCATTGAAACATCCTGGAGCTTTGAAATAGGGTTAGGAATGGAAATCATGGAATACTCTTGCTCCTGCGTTGCAACATTCAGCTACAAGCAGAGGCATTCTCCAGGTTCTATCCGAATATGGAGTTCTAGATGCTTAGGGTAAACCCAATTGGTACTGTCAAAGGTAAAGGGTAAAAAGTATTTAGTAATATATTATTTTCTACTTGGCAACTAGACATTGAAAGTGGCAGACATCTGGTCCTGCTTTCAATGTTAGGCCATCAACATAATAAAAAAAGATTGGAGGTTGCATTGTACTAACTATGCCATCCTTTTTAGATGGTTGGTGCTCCTAATAACAACTTGAAGACAAACTCTTATGCTTCAAAGATTTCTCCGCATGTCTCAGACAGGTGGCCCTTGGGATGTGGAGGCCCTGAAACCACAATGCATGTATTTACCTGCCCTTGGCTAAAAAATTTTTGGTCCTGGGTTAAGAATCTTACAGGAATGACACCCAATAGAGAGGAGGATATGTTTCAAATTTCTAGATCGACCATCTTCCTTTATTGGGATTGTTAGAATCCTCTGTAGTTGGGCTATATGGAAACACAACAAACTATGTAGCCATTGCCCAGTCAACCTAGTCTAAACCTCATACAATCCTCTCTGCAAGCTTTTTTGTCTAAATCAGCCATGGCTCATAGGCTATTTAAGGGAGTAGACTATGACAAATTTTGGGGTCTAATTGGGCCCTTTCAGGGGCTCTTTCAGTTTTTTTTCTGTGCTCTTTAATAACCTTGACAATGTTATTGACAGATTACATCTTGAGACGGCACCATGCGGGGGACACCACTGACCCAGTAGGAAGCCATTGAGGCTCTCTACTGGATGAAGATGGAAGTAATCGGGTGCAAGACAATAGAACGAGTTTTTAGGGAAAAAGCCATCCGGGATTTCAATCCAAAATTGATAAAATATTTTGATGAAAAGTTGCAGATCATGAAAGTTGCTTGTGATGACTGGATCCATTATTATAGAATGGAACATGGGGAGTCATATGAGGCACACATGACCGAACAAATTGTGTGAAACACGTAAATTGCTCCGGTTGTTGTTCTCCACCTTCTGGAGGGTATGGGCCGAATGAGCTGGACCGTTTAATGTTTGAGAATACCCAGGATGCCTTTGCCATCATCACATTAGATCTGGCAATTAGATTGTCATCGGGCTAGTCGGATGCTCTAAACCCCGATTTTGTCTTTTTCACCGCTTAAAGTGCTAAAATACTTTTAAATACCCGTGCTTAAGTATAAACTTTTAACCTTGTTTCTTCACTGTGACATACTTCCACACACACACACACACACACACAAACATTCTCTAGCCTTTCTCTCTCTAATTTTGTTTTCATGAGCCCTAGTCCTTGTTCTATTTCTAATTGTTTTGTTCTTGTCCTTTTTAATTGCCATATGGTCCCTTTATTAATTTTGGCCCCCTACGTTATTTTCTTTCTTTTATGGTTCATTTGTTCCTTTGTTCTTTGTTTTTATGCCCTGGTCCTTTTCTTATATTTTATTTGTTTGGCCCTTGTCCCTTTGTTTTGGTGTTTTCCTTTGTTTCCATTGAACCGACTTTTCACCTTTGGTCCTTTCTTTGGTAATTTCTTTGGATCGTCTCTTGATTTGCTTTTAACTTCCCTCCTTTCTTCAAATTTTTAGGGGTCGTTGTTTCTCCCTCATCCAGTTAGTGTGGGTCTGTGGGTCTTATTTCGGTTTGGCTTTTTCCTAGCCAGGCATCGTAGTTTCTTTTTGTTTCTTATGCCCTTGTTGTTTTTTCGTTTTCTTCCTTTCTTGGCTTTTTTTCTTAACCCTTTGCTCATTTATCCTGCATGTTCCCTTTGCCGGTTCATCCTTTGCCTGCCACCTTCCTCTTGCCGCTTTCTAGTCTCGATGGCTCAATAGGATAAACGGGCTTGGCCTAAGTTTCTCTTCATTGGTTCATTTTGTCCTTCTCTCACTTTGTCTCTTGATCTCTTCCGCCTTTGAAGGTACGCTTTGTTTTGTGGCATTTATTTGATGGTTTTCATTGCTCTTGCCTCTTTGCTTACTTTGTTTTCCTCTATTTTTGTTTCTCCTTTCTTTATTGTTATTGCTCCTCGCTTTTATGGAGCTCCTCATAAAAGTGTGATCAGTATTAAGAGCAGCCCCTATGTAGACACCTACAAGATCGCAAATTAATCATCTAGTGTCTACAGATGTAAAAATATTTCGTGATGATTGAGAGGATAAATTTTATTATCTCGACCATCTTAGTTACATGCATGTGGATTGTGATTTTATATTTTCATTTGGACATGGATAACAACCTGGCAGTTGGCCTCGACACCGCAGCTCCTGTGTCTAGTTACTATCTTTATACTAACTTTAAGCTCTTGGATGGTCCTGTACCATGCTTCTCGCTCTTTGAATGAAGTTTATAAAATTTACTTAAAATGCATGGATTCATGGTGAGATCTATCCTAAAGAAGCTTTGCTAAGTGTATTCAGATTTTATTATAAGATGTTTGTTAGTATATCAATTCATGTGTAATATGAACTGTTGATATTGTTCATAATGAAGACATGGAGTATATGTTGTGAACATTTTATGAATTTATATGGTCAATAAGCTTTGTGAAAAATGACACATGAAAACACATACAAAGGTTTTGTCACCCGCCTTTACACTTCCTTTTAGTTGGAGCGTTAAATTCATAAAATGTCCATTTACAAGAATCACAGTAGTTTCGCATGATTATCCGTACCATCTTATTATGTAATTTAGTCAATGCCATCGGACTAATTGGGTAAATATCTTTCAAACAGATGTCTAGAATTGAGGCAACCCAATCTTCTTTGGGCAAAGGACTCATCCAACTCGATACAATGATGATATATCTCCCCCTCTTATCAAAAGTAAAGCATCGCCACTCAAATCCAAAGTTAGGAGTTTGCGACTTTGTTAAGGTTAACAAGGAAAGAGGGTGTACGTGATGACAATGAGTCACTACTTATAAATCTTGATGTCTCAATGTGGTTGGAGCTAGTCGAAATGGAAAGCCATTGAGAAAGCCTAAGTTATAAAGGGCGGCCAATGTCCATTCAAGAATTATTACGATGGAATGCTACTTCAAACACATTGAAGAAGTTTGAAACGGTACGTAGCTAAAAGCAGAAAATATTGATCCCTCCAAATGATACCTCCTATCCACATAAAAGCCCACCTCAAGGGAAGGACCTTTAGAGGAGGTTGATGGTGAACGATGATGATGAAGAGAATATTTACCGAGGAGATTTCACCGACAAGTTTAAAGCATATGTCTATCCTATTATAATTCCAAATGCAGCTCCCGAGATATGATCGATAAAACCATAAATGTGGACCATGTGGTCTTCAACTAGTTGTCGCATTCTCAATTGATACCTCGATAACCTTGATCAGTCAGGAATGGACAAACACCCAGAGTTCAAACTAGACCACATATGGAAGCATTGAACAATGTCAGCTCAAAGTGCAAAGTGAAATTATTCGAAGGTATTATAATGCAACGGATGCAAGCAAGGTGTTCAAACTCCGCGGAAACTATAAGAAAGGAAAGATCCCGCCATGAAAAGGTCTCGTGAATATTATAAGTCCATCCGAATTATAACAAAATTTTCATAAATGTATATGCAAATAAGATGAGCATTGCCTAAAAGAAATATTATGGTTTGACCAGTTTTGTGGTTTGTATAATAACATTGATACAATATTCAACACCTCCTATAAACTTGAGGTCCAGCTAGCTCATTTGCCAAATGGTCGCTTAAAAGAATCCACCGCTACAATAAAAGGCAAAGTGATTGTATTCATGTACATGAGGAATTTATGATCATTGTCACGAGGAATATAGTGAGAAGAAGACTAGACTGCTATAAGAACATGGGCCATGGGAAGGCCCTAACACATTGAGCAAATTGCTCCTTCCTCAGAATTCAAAGATACTGGGTAAGATCTATTAAGAGGAGGAGCACTCCAAGAAAAAGGTTGCACCGGCTCAATTTGAAATGAGGCTTCAACCGATTTTGATGCAAATGCAACTTGTCAGTGATACACCTATATTTATGAGTACTGTAGGGTCGTGGAAGGAGAAGAGGTGTGGAGCAAGATTTTCACCAATTCTCCCCATAATCGTGGTTACACTCGACAAACAGAGGCCATGGAAACTTCTACCGTCACATGATTTTTTCGTAAGACTATGTTTATATGGGCTCAAAGAAATCGTATCGCCGCGATCTAGTCAAAATGGGTCATCGAATCATCTCCACATCGGGTCCCCTTGAAGCCGAATACCAAAGAATCGCTCAAAAGTATGACCATTTAGTCGCTTATTTGTCAAGTTGCCTCGCATAGCAAAGATAGGAAGACTATCCGCATGCAAGGAATTTCAAGTTTTAGTCTTAGCAGCATCAAGTTCTAAGCAAATATACTTTGTACTTCCTCGCTGAAAGTTCTCAAATCCTGCATAATGCGGGTGTATATGGCAATCACTTGCTATATATCCCGGCGAGGCTCAATCTTAAGTAGTCCATTGTGATGACTGGCCAGACTTCAATGAAAAAATTAAGCAAGTTTGACTTGACTATTTTCCTCAGTATATATATGTACATCCAAAACATCTTAACCGAATAAATAAAGCTTCTTTTTAAACGATCGAATGGGTAAGTTCAATATGGTTTGATGTTGAAAAGTAAATAATCTTTCCTTTAAATAAAATTGTAATTGTGAAGCCCTAAAGGATAATGTATTTTTATATTGCTGAATAATCGAATTAATTTATATTGTGATTCAGAAAAGATAATGGAAACTAATCTCAATCGCATGAGAATAATGATACCGTAAAACTCTTGAAAAGAGAAATGGAAAGCTCGCATCAGTGAAAAGCAAGAAGATAAAATTTTTTACACGCTCTTTATACCTTCAGAGCTTTTGAGCACATCAATGTAAGAAATCTTTTTCTAAGATGTTTGAGAAGGTATTTCGTGGATGGAGAGGAGGCTATGGAAAACATCATGATTGATGGAAGTACATCAACAAAGATGCAATCTCTCCGTATGCTCCTAAGAGAAACCTTTCAGGATTTTTCGCGGCTCAAACATTGATGAATGCATATGTGCTCGAGTCTACCAAATTTGAACATTTTAGAAAGAAATATGAAAAGCTATGGCTTATTAATGCGACTACCATGGACACATCTATCATCTCTAATAACATTCTCAAATCCGAGACAATGTATGGCTTAAATAACATTCCCTTTGAAAAGTCTCAAGATATGAAATTGAACAAAATATTTTTCGGCCCGAGATCTTTAATTGATCACATACTCGTGTTTATAGTCTCACAGATGATGTAAATGAGAATTCGTTAGTAGATTTGATACGCCTCCTATGTCGACCTCGCTGGCAAAAACGTAAAGATAAAAATTCTCTATTTGAGAACAAAAAATGCTACATGCTAAATCAAATGGTTGAAATCCCATGTACATGTAATCGAATTGATAAAGCAAAGAATACGCCTTTCTTTCATATATGTAAGAGAATTCTAAGATTACAAGCTCTTGAGAGATTATCATGCTCACTTTGAACCATGCTTGGATGAGAATGGAAAGTGGATGCCAATTGCAAGTGTGCCAAGAGAAAATAATTGCGCATTACGTGTTATTCTACCAAGTTTTAGGGATAGAAAAATGAGCAATTACTATATTTAATGGGTATTTACAAAGCCTATAAGGATGCAATGAGATGGTTAACAAATGCATCATCGCATGTTCACCTAAAATTGCATCTTTGCTTTACCTCCTCAGATAGACATTATTTCAAAATATTTCGTGAGAAAGCCGCCAGGATATGATCAATATTTAAAAGCATATCCAAAAATTGAGACGTGGGTTTTTGGTGCTTCAAGTCGACAAATGAGGTAGTCTTAAACCTACCTCTCATATTAGTAATATATTTGTTGAGACATTGTCACCGCTATGAAATGATTCCTCGCTATTTGGAGAAGACAGCTTTTAGATAATGCTTTGACTTGATCATAAAAGAGTGCATTTTTTTTCTAGCAAAGCAAAAAAAGGCCTAAAATGTATGCATCTCGCTATGATTTCGTGCGCTTCACCAAAGTTGGATGGAAATCAAGAAGTCCTGATTCGATCGATGGATCAAGTATCACATGATGTCATTATTGGATGGAATCGCCGGGCTTCATTGAACATAATTATGTAAGATTCTGGTGATAGAGCCGCGGAAACAAAATAAAAGGTATACCAATGGGTTTCTCCTCGCCTATTTGGTGCAATTTATATCTAGTATATTACGAAGTTCACAATTCATAATGAAGCTTGTAAAGCTCAAAAGAATATAGTTTACTCAACTTGTTCAAGCAAAGTCGCAAGGTTCGTTGATGATTTATGTGTGTTCTAAAACAATCCTTAAGATACAGCTTTTAAGACCCTCGATCCAAAGTGATGCCGATGATCCTTACACTATATATCCACTAAATTTTCTTTGAAATAAAACCGTGACCGAAGAAGTGGAAAGGATTGAGGATCAACTACATGCACTGTATGACTTTCTCAAAGATTGAAATCGCTTGTTGTGATAAAGAACAGGAATTTACAGTTAAGAAAAATATGACACAAAAGACGAAGTTTTTCCCTTCCAAAGATGCCCAATATATATGGTTGTCTTCTAATAGACCAATCAATGGGTCATACAAAATGATCTTATCTCGCATCTTTCCAATCGCTTTATTACCTGCATCAATGATGATGACCGGCAAGAAAAGAGATACTTGTGATCACAAGAGGCCCACTAAATGGCTTCCATGGCCGAAGATTGATCAAGCACTACAAAAAAAGCCCCTTAGTAATGTATCTCTACCGTTGCAAGTAAGTGTGCAATCAATCCTGGCCGCAATGGGGCCATGCAACATATAAATTTGTAATGGTAAGCATTCCTGCCTCTTCAATATTTATATATTACAGTCAAATCACTAAAATTTAGTGGTCGTGATGCGGTGAGCAAATTTACACACTATACCCCTTGGGAAGTGGTAGTGCTCTCCCAAGTCTCTCGCATCAAATTTCTTGAAGTTCACAATCAAGAATAATGTATAGTGTGGATAAGTGGCCGTGGGTGGCCTGCGGGCGCTACAGACAATACGTCACACACACACACACACACACACACACACACACACACACACACACACGGGCACACACGCGACACGCGACACGCGACACGGCACACGCACACGCACACGCGACACGCGACACGACACGCGCACACGCACACGCACACGCGCGACACGCACACGCGACACGCACACGCGACACGCGACACCATTACGCGACACGCCATTGGCGCGACACGCATTACACACACGCCATTGACGCACACGCATTACCAAAAAATTATTCTCTCGCCTCTTTCTCTCTTCATTTTGTTTTCGCTGGTTTCTCTGCCCCTAGTCCTTTGCTCTTATTTTTAATTGTTTTGTTCTTTGCCCTTTTAATTGCTATATGGTCCCCTTTGGTTAATTTTTGGCCCCTCGCGCTGCATTTTTCTTTATGGCTCCACGGTTCCCTTGTTCTTTTGTTTTTATGCCCTTGGTCCTTTTTCTTACATTTGTTTGGCCCTTGTCCTTTGTTTTGGTGTTTTCTTCCTTTGTTTCCATTGGTCCTGATTTTTTGCCCTTGGTCCTTTCTTTCGTACTTTGACGTCTTCTTGATTGCTTTTAACTTCCCTCCTTTCTTCAAATTTTTTAGTCGTTACTTCTTCCTCATCTAGGTTAAAGTGGCTCCCGTGGGTTCTTATTTCAGCTCGGCTTTTTCCTAGTTGGGCATCGTAAGCTTTCTTTTGTTTTATGCCCTTGTTGTTTTTTCGTTTTCTTCCTTTCTTGGCTTCTTCAACCCTTGCCTATTTATTATCTCGGCATGTTCCTTTGCCGTATGTTCATCCTTTCGCTGGCCACGCTTCTTCCTCTTTGCCGCTTTCTAGCCCGATGGCTTCATAGAAAGGGTCGTGCTTCTTATTTGTGCTTCATCGCTCACTTGTCCTTCTCTCTTCGCTTTGTCTTTTGATCTCTTCGCCTTTCAAGGTACGCTTTGTTTTGTGGGTATTTATTTGATGGTTTCTTTGCTTGTTTGCTCTTTGCCATTTTGTTTTTCCTATTTTTCCTTCTTTATATTTGTTGCCTCGCTTTTATGGAGCTCCTCATAAAAAGTGCGTGACTAGGTATTAAGAGCGCAAAACCCCTGCGTAGATTACCTACAAGACTCAAAGTAAATTAATCTCATCTAGTGTCTTTATGAGATGTAAAATATTTTATGATCAGAGATAATTTTATTATCTTTGATCCGGATCTAGTTACATGCATGTGATTGTGATTTTTTATATTTTTCTCATTTGGACACATGGATAACAACCGGGTAAAGAGTTCGACACCAAGTAGCTCCCGTGTCTAGTTACTATCTTTATACTAACTCTAAGCTCTGATGGTCTCAGAAAATTCATGCTTCCGCCTCTTTGAATGAAGTTTATAAAATTTACTTCTAAATGCATGGATTCATGGTGATTGGGCTCCAATCACTAATTTTGATGATAGAAACTTCGGTTTTGATGATAGAAACTTCGGTTTCTATATATATTGCTATATATTTTATCTACATGTAATATAACAACTATGCCGTTCTCCCAAAAAGAAAGTAAAAGAAAAGAAATAAAAGAAAGGAAGAAAGGATATGATCCACTTGTCCTTGCCGTAGTATCACCAAGTTGTTGTCCCATATAAAAGATTGCGACAGTTGTAGCTCCAGAGGTTACATGAGTCATGCCACAGAAAAGCCCAACACACCAACCTGGGCAAGTCACTAGGTCATCCTTATGACATAATCTTTTAAATTAGATGACATGTCCATTAATTGATTATGATGACGCTTCATACATTATATGGATTAATCGCGTATAATGTGCTGGAACTTCACATTCTCCTCTTCTTGGATTAATGTTGTCCTCAGCATACAAGTTTAGGGCTTTCACAAGAGTTCCTTATGCCACATGGTAATCCCAGCTGTAGGATTTAATTTGGATCAGCAGTGATGGTACCTAAGTAATTATCAGTGCATCTTCTTATACCAAGCACGTGATGCTTGTTTTAAATCATACAGAGCTTTCCTTAACCGGCAGGCTTTGGGATCAAGGCATTCATGCAATATTCATTCCTCGCCTCGATAGGCATAACAAGTAAGAATATTTTAAGAAGCAGTTGACGCAGATGATTATCCATCTATGCATGATTCAAATTCTCGATTCAGCCTTTTAGATGCCGATAATCTAGGCCGGGAGCATCTACAAACCCCCGATAAGCCCCTACAAACCTCGATAATCGATTCACGCCCAAACTTCCCGGAGCAACTCCGCGCTTAACAAAATTTACCAAACCTCCTCATAATCCAAATGGCGGAAATGAGGCAGCCTTGTGATATACCTATGGGGTAAGGGATAAAGCCCCGAAAGGTTGGGGGTCCATTGATTGATAACGATTTTCTTGAAGGATCCTACGATGGTGTGTTGGTTATCACTAGAGTTGCTAGTGCTGCACATTTGCATCGTGAGCCAAGGTTCAATTCCTTGTGGCAACATTGGTGTATTCCACATGCTTGAGGCAAGTATCTCGAGGAGGAGGAGGAATTAATATGGCTCCAGGGTAAGGGGACAAAGCTTAAAAGGCTGGGACCCATTGGATAATGATTTCCCTTTGAAGGACTGCCTCTTTTGGTGTGTTAGTTATCACTAGAGCCTGCCCAGTGCAATGCAGCCTGCCTTCCTGCTAAAGGATAAACACTAGATTTTGTTGTAGTGCTGCAATGTAGCCTTGCCTTCCTATAGCGTACAAACACCCCGCCGCTTCATTACTCTCGTGAGGAAACAAAGTTCAGCCTACTATCCTGGTACGCTCCTCGTGGGTGTTTATCCCCTTCTAATTTGCAAACCAGCCCGCTTTGACCTGTGAAATTATAACTATTTACAAGTAGCAATATAAATATCTTATGTGAGATCTCCATTTAGAAATATTGTTTTAACATTCATTTGATGAATATATAGATTATGGTTAACTGCAAATGCTAAAAAAGCATGCGCGGTTGCAATATGCATTGCAGGTGAGAATGTTTCATGATAATCATCTCTAGCAATTTGAAAAAAACCTTTTGTAATCAACTGTGCTTTGAATCTGTCAAAAGTACCATCTTCTTTAGTTTTAACTTAAAACCCCACTTACTTTTTATAGCTTCATGACCAGAAGGAAGAACTACTAAATTTCACGTGTCTTTGTTATCAAAGAATGATATTCAACATCCATTGCTTGTTGCCAATGTCCACGTTCATTGGAACTTAGAGCATCATGAATAGTAATAAGCTAAGAATCGCGGATGTGCTCCAAAGGAAATAATATACCATATAAATATGTATATTTCAAAACCATTTCACTATACAAGTCTATCTCCATAGCCTTGTATACCATAGATTGGTGGCATATTAGTGCATGACTAAGCATTCATATAACTTAGTTTTCAACCTTTAAGTTAAGACCATTTTCCACGTGGCCTTAACCTATTGGGCACCTCACCACACCTGCCTACCCTATTGGCCTACCTCAAAACCCATTTCGAACCGCTCGGCCGTCTAGCGCACGCCCCTCGCAGCATGTGCACGCCAATAGAGTGGGAGCTACTTCGACCACCTCAAGACCCCGCTGAGATGCCTCTGAGTAGGAGGGAGTTTCTCAGAGCGTGTATTTGGATTAGAGTTTTGTGGATCATCCGAAGTTAGGACTCCAGATGAGTTAGCATTTCGCGGTCTCTAGTAGAGCCCCTTCCTAGACACCTCATTATAGATCTTGAACCCTAATCAATGAACCCTAACCGTAGTTAGATGTATATGATTAGGTTTGATGTTCTTCTCATTATTATCATGTTATGTGGATATGTGATGTTGATTGATTACGCTTGCTCCCGTTGTATGGGGAAGGGGGGTAGAGACTAGTAGCCATTACTTAGTGATGCTCCTAGTTTAGACCCTTAGTTCCTATTATTAAGCCATGCTCAAAAGTATTAGGAACCTACCGTGCTACGGGCTATGATATGACTCAAAGACTACATAACGGGCTAGAGACGCAGATGCAGGGAGTGGTCCCTATCAGCTGCTATCGGGACCCTATAGCGACTAGGGCTTATGGCCTGGCCACTCGAGTAGGTCGGGCATGGGTCCCATGACCCCTCGGGCAATGATGTCGCCTCGCTTCTCAAGAGGCGGTGTGACGAACGGTTCCCCGCTCTTTGCTTTGGGGGTTTAAGCCTGTGAAGAATCGGTGTCACCACAATTCTCTAGCCCATGGAATCTCAGACTCCTGAAAGGAGAGAGATGGAACCCTTCCCCAAGGACAGAGGGAGATGCAACCCGTGAAAGCAAAATTCTCATGGGTGATACCATGAGACAGTATACCTGGAAGGATAGAGTCGCATTTCCCAGAGGCCCGACCTAGCCCATCTCGCAAAGTATGCAATGTGGAGGAGCGGACCAAATGGTCAACCCTAGCCTTTGTTTCTGCTTCAGCCCCGGCTTATTGCTATGACTCTCGCTTTGTTCCATCTTATGCCTAGCCGGCCGGGCTACCTCCCCATGAGTCTCATCCTTGCGTAGGAGCTTCCTCATGTTTTACCTATTATGTTTATCTTATTGCCTTATGGATGTGCTACCCCTTCTGCGGGTAGCTTGTTGTATTGTTGTTGCTAGTTCCGACGCTGTTTATGCTTCCAATCGCTATAGGAGCCTATAGGGGAAGGGCATGCAAGACACCTTGCATCCTTTGCACTAGTGATACCGGAGTGCGATAGAGGCCCGTATGCCAAGGACCTGATGTGATTTGACGGAAAGCGTACCTGACGGGCTACCGTGATATTTTGTAGGAGCTGCCACAATAGTATCGTGAGCCATGTCTTCTCGTTGACGAAGAACTAGCACTCCACTCATATCCCTAAATTTAAGTAGTCTAACGTGTCTAATAGGGTGTGGGATGAAAATTCCACCGTTGAATCGCTAAAATAATGGTAAATTTTTCTCCCTAGGTAGTGGGTCGTGAAAAGCTGGGAGTAAGTTGTTAGGGACGTAGGAAAAGAATGAGTCAAATTAACATTCTAGTAAAAATTGAGTGGAAATTATGTATGAGCATCAAATTTCACCCAAAATGGATCTAAAATCATCCTTAATCGAGACCGTGAAAATGGCTAAAACTAATTAACACCCCAAAACCATTAGGAAAATTCGAATTTTAAAGTATAATACAAAAGATAACCATATATCAATAAGTATGTATATTGCGTATTTAATAGGGGAGGCTAATTAATAGGCTATTAACGCGTGAGAATATTTCTTAGAGCATCTTTCCTTTTAAACACCATTTTAGCACCCATTTACCCCCTATCTCACCCTAAATCTCTCCTTCTTGATCTTCAGCCTTTAACTTAATCCGTTTTCTAACCGTAAAGACATAGCACACTTAACCAAATACACAACCACAAAATTCAGGAGCCTCCTGTGCACACCCCTTCTATGGCTGAGGCAAAGAAGCAGTGATGGAAAGAAGATCTGAGCACCTCAAGCCCTGAGGGAGAGAAAGAGCCGCCTTCCTTGGTAGATGACACCTTCCATGCCTCTAAGGAGCTAAGGAGAGTACCACCTGAGCCACCCAAAGGACTGCATGAGGCCGCCGTGAGTTAGGGTCAGTTTCACCAAGCTGTGAAGAGGGGCACAAAGATGGGAGAGTACAGAGGAAGAAGAGCAATGGTGTTGAACAATAAAGATCGCCAGGAGGGAGCATCACTTGAGGAAGCTCTGGGTGACTCCAAAAAGAAGAAGGGCAAGGAGAAAGCAGCCGAAGTGGCCTGAGAGAGGGCCTGTAAGAAAAGAGGGAGAGGAGAAGTATATTGGCAGAGAGGTGAAAGCGCCCAAGAGGGACTGTGGATCGGCCAAAAGGTAATCGCGGCATGAAATACCTTCGCTTCTGAGAGGCAACCGACGGTGAGGAGGGAGGAACCGAGGAAGCCGATAGGAGGAGGAAGAGCCCTTGTTGGGTGGACGCTTCTGGAACCATCTAACCCCCACACCCCCACCTTACCCAAAGTGGCACAAGCCACCAAAGGTAACTCAAAAGGTGGGTGATCGAGAATCCATGCTCGCGTATCGAATTCCAGCCAAGCAAGAAGGCATACCGGGCGCAATTTTGTGGTGATGGAAGAGGTATAATGACTGCACCGCAAGCGTAACGCATAGCTGCAGGCCCAAGAATCACCCAAAGCCACCCGCTAAGAATTACCATGGTCGAGCTTGGTCAGTTCAAGTCTACCACGCCACGATTTCCAAGCACGCCTGGTGGTGTTCCTGATACAGGCACTTCCAAATGCTGTACTAATCTCCCTCATCCGCATAATGTTTATTTGAGCTCCTCCTGAAATCATGCAAGAGTTTCGAATCGCATTATAGGGTCACAACCCTAATCTGGCCCGACCTCATAGAGGCAAAAGAGAGGCGAGTTTCAGCCCAACTCTCTCTCGGAGGAGGGAAACCTATGTGCAATCCACGCGGAAGAGGGTGACTGCGGATGCCTGGGCGCGACCTTCACCGCAAGGAGGATCCCGGCAAGGAGAAGCTCCTAGAAGCTTCAATTTTTTTTTTTGTACATAGTAAAGCCTCAAATATATATAAAGCTATCTTTTAGTATAAGTCAAATTTTTATATAAAAATACCTTCCTCTCAGAAATTAATCTCTTAAAAGTGTTTTTGTATAACCTAATTGTTGTAAATTCATACCAAAGTCCGGGTCCACAAGAACGCTAGACGCCTATGCCGACCTAATCTCGAAGTCGTACGCTTGAGCAAAAATTTTAAAAAGATTGCTCGAAAAGATTTTAGTGCACATTTTAGCCATCTTCCATGCATTCTAGTGTCTTGTAGTACCCCATCCATTTGAACCGCATCTTAAAAAATTCCCACAAAGAGTGTGAATCGACTCTCACCCAATGGATGAACCCCTCCAAATCCCCCCCATGCCAACTACATCGAGGGCTGCATCGCCTATGCTTGAATTATAATCCTTAATTAAATTTAAGCTTTAATCATGTTAATAATATTAATGGCCACCCTTAGAGTTAGAACCAAGACCCTTAAGCTAGATAGAGCCACATATGCATTCATCTTAGCTTAGTCGCCGCCTTATCTTGCTAAGTGTCTCCCTTGTCTACCATAAATATTATAATCAAACCCTTTTTCCTTAGAAACTCCAAATTAGTTGCCGAGGCCTTAGAAATTGTTGTCACACGCTAGTATGATACACCAACACATATTATATATGCACTACCATCAAGTATCTTTCACCATGCTCTTTGTAGCATAGATAATTATCTAGGAATTCATTCATTCAGTAATTTAGTTCAAAGACACCAAGTACAATCTAAAGTAAGTCTCCTTATACCACCCTTACAATGTTAGGGGACAAGTACCCTTTCTCGCCAAGTTTCATTGAAGTGCCAAATGTCAAGTGGTCATTTGAGGTAATGGAGATAAAGGTATAAAAATAGGGTTTGTAGAGTAAGTAGACACAATGTAATTTGTTGTTGTGGTAGTATTATCGCCACCGCCAACTTTAGGATAGTCAAATAGATTAGAGAACCTTCAAGGTGTGTCCTCGAGGCCTCGATAACACGAGCCACTCAACAACATCAACGAATTGAAAGCGCGTAGGGCAACCTTATGGAGGAAACTTCAACAAATCAAAGGCCTTGATGGTGTACTGCGGAAGGTCAACACAAATACAAGGGGAGCCCATGTGAAGGACGAAAAGCGACATCGCGAATAGACAAAGGTTGCCAAAGGGTTAAGTGCAAATGTACCAATGGGCATCATGGCACTTTACAAAATTGATTCGATTAGGGGAGGAACATCTCCTCGCCACCTGATATTCTCCAAGTGTCACATTGTCTCCCCAGGAAGGCCCCACATCAATGACTACGTCACAAATTTTATGCCACTAACAAGTAGACTTAATTTCATCTAATTTATGACATCAAGAGTTCTAAAGGATGAGACTGACATACCTCCTAGGAAGGGCAAATTCATTGCGCATATACGTGCCATGATGTAAGATCGACATTTAGACTTCAAGCAAAGATACTTTGACCAAGGAGGTATTACAAGCCGCTAGGCGGGGTGGGTCAAGCCAAGAATAGGAATACCGCGGCGACCATAATAAACTTCTTCCTCATCAGCCCCTCATACTCTTTGTTTTACATCAACCTCGACAAAGACCATATTTCAAGATCATGACGCTCTTCAATCTTCCACCTTAGAGATTGAAGGTCAAACACCATCAAGAAGAGGCAACATGGGGGACCAAATACCACATAGATGCAAATAGACTTCTCTCAGAAGAGAAGCGTACGCTTAGAAGTGGTAAAGCATCCAACATCATTAATGTACCTTATAACAATAGCATGTGACCGCCAGATGAAGAATCAAATCGACAAAGGTCAACACAACAATATCAATCTCGAGTTAGAATCATCCTCAAATCCTGTAATCTCCAAGCGCGTGATGAGCCTATATGAAAGATTCTAGAATGTGAAGAACATTACCTCAAGCATCCCGATGCATTAATCGGTGATCTGTGTTATCCACTACATCATCAAGTCCAATTAATATGGATAACTTTAATGAAGTAGTCAACATCAACATTAAGGACGAAAGGTATATCGTGAATATGTTCAATAAAAAGAAAGGTGGCACATGAGTGATTATACAAATCCACCAAGGAGACTGTGATTTTTCAACAAATTATGGATCATCGCCGCTACTCCAACGACAATCACTACATCAACTTTAAGCAAGTTAGAGAACCTATCACATAGCTTGAATATCTTAGAATTATGGGTGATAACATCCATGATGGAATGGGACGCAAATTTTAAGTAGATTTTTAAAAATGATGGACTCCAAGAATAGAGCTAAAAGCTCAAGGATTGGGATTAAAACTACATACATTGCCGCATAGATATCCAACATATTAAACCTCTTTCGTGAGTTTGATCACCTCCTAAGAAGGATTCAATAATAGGATAACCATCGACCATGTATATGACGAAAATTTCCACAAAGATAAGGAATAATCCCACTTAAAATGAAGGGAAGCAATCTATCAAGTCCCACCCCTTAGATGGCATCAACTCAAAGGTGGGACTATTTCATGAGGGCAATAATTAAGAAAAGGGAGATCCTAGAGTATAGATTAGATCTAAAAATGAGAATAATTATTGAATTGTGTATGTAGTTTCATGTCCAAACGTAAATGTCATATGCCGACTAAACTTATGGCCATAGGATTTATGTAAGTAATTCACTCAGAATCTTTGCACCTCCTAGATGGCGACACCTTAAAGAGCAAGACTCTTAAGTCTAAATCTAGGGTCGCGAATTATAGCAAGGCCGCAGTAATTAGCAAGACTAAAGCGAACAAGAGTCAAGTTCGACATCAACCTCGCGTTTTGTTAAAGTAGATCATCGCACCAACTTATGTACATTGGCAAGTATGACCCCTGCTAATAGGCATGAATGGTTTAAAGCCTAGCTTAAGGCAACAATTGATTATCATAAGCAAGAGATGTTTATCTTAGCAACTGTAAAGGACAAGTCCCTTATAATTAAAGTTAAGGAAGTAATTTCACGGCTTAAATCCCGCATGTCGTTGAAGGAATTACTTAAATGCATCATCGAATGAGGTCATATATACTTAAGCTACAAGTCGCCCATCCCGTAATTACACAAGAGTAAGAAGGCTGAAGATGCTACTGGGAACAAATTTTGCCTCTACCAATTTCTAAGTTAATCAAGAAGTCCCATGATATACCCTCGATGAAATTTGAGAGCTTTTGCCCTATAGAGGTGTAGAGTCCTCAAATTACTTGGCGCCTTATGCAGAAATACTCAAAGAAAGCTCTTATAGGATGAGCACTTCCTCCGAAGCCAGCGTAGCTCAAGCAGCGCTTGTAGGAGTTGATCAACTTGGGGATCCTTCGCCGTGGTGGGAGTCTAAAGATGTATATCAACCATTGGCACCAACAAGCAAACAACATAATGGATCAAATTTCAAGGAGCAAGAGATTCTTCTACAAAATCGACTTAAGGCTCCGCAATCATCAAATAAAGCGATGAAGAGGGAAGATATTTATAAGACTGTGAACATGGTATGGGCACTATGACTTCATAGTAATGCCTCGACTCTATCGTATCGCTCCAATCGACTTATGCACTTAAGGAACGCATATTATCTTCAAGATTCCTGATGAGTTCGCCATCAATTTCTTTTCGGCGACATCGCGGATCATGAAATCAATGGAAGAGCATGCGTTCCCCATTTCAGGGAAAGCCATGGAGATGCTAAGACATCGCCATCACTTATTGGCAAGCTTTTGAAGCATCATTTTGCAATGCCATCTCCACTTCGCAAGCAAATTTCGGTAAGAAGATAGAAGAAGCTATCTCCTCTAACATAGAGTTCAAGCACATATACGCTAAGTCTTTGCAAGAGCTGCAAGTACCGATTAAGAAAGAGAAACCTTCAAACGCTTTAAAAAGAAGGCAATCTTAATACTATCAAAGATCAACTATGCATACTTGCTTACCTGAGTTGGAAAAATCTTCCATGACACGCCAGACAGCCCTATTTCCGCCATGCGTAATCTATAAAGGCCTACTTCAAGATACATAGCTACTTCCCTACCGGTACGTAAGAAGATATATAGTCGCATCCAAGAATGCCACTGTTCATGGAATAAAATAATGGCTAAGGTTAGCCAAATGTATATTTTGGAGCAATTTTGCCAAGAAAATGGCTAAAGTAAATGGAAAAATGCCCAAAAAAAAAAAAGAAAATTTTAGCCTAATTTTTGCCACCCAAGTGAGCTTTTAGGGTTGAATAGCCAAAAGCTTTACCTCCAAACACTACTAGGACGCCGACAGCTAAACCTTAAAAATAGAGTGGGCTTAAAAATGGATAGATTAGTCCGGTAATCCACACCAATATATGTACCCAACTTTTAAGAAATTATCAAATAGGGTTTATTCTTTTTCCTTTTTCTATTTCTTTCCTTGTTCCAAGCACAAAGTTGAAGTATTAGAGGAAAAGAACAATGTATATTTTTGGGGTTTTTAAACCCGTTTCATGTATATTTGTGTCTTGATTTATGTCTTGTTCTTCATATCAAGGAAGTCAAGTAACAATGATAATAATTCCATCAATTATGCTATATTATGTTGATTGTCATTACTTTATCTATATCAGACATATTATATTTAAAATACTTTGCCAAAAATGTTTGGAGCGGATGGCTAATATTTGCCTTTCATTTTGTGAAAGTTTAGCAAAAGCAAGAAACTACAATGGAGAAAAATCATTTAGTTTAGCCACGTGTTAGAAACTTCTAACCCCAATTTGAAGGTAGTTTAGCTAAACCTATTACGACTACACTAAAATATAGGAGTAGTAATTTATTCCATGGTCGTGTTAGCAGACAACGACAGAACAACTTCGAACCCAGGATATTTGGAACCTTGGGCGGTGCCAAATGCCAAGTGGGAAGTCATCAACATGGATTTCATAGCGGGCCTTCCAAGGACAACAAGGAACCTCCATGATCAGTTACAGTTATCAATTCTTGACCCCAGTTATGTGGCATAATCTAGTGTCCAAGGTGGAAGTTTCTCAACAACGATGGTAGATATGCACCAACTTGTGGTAGAAGTGCGAGAATATCTTCAAATAGCATGGGCACATCAGAAGAGTCTGGCAAATAGATATAAAACTCCTAATTTGTTCTGGGGGATAAAGTTTGGCTCAAGCAAAGGTCAAGAAAAGCCAAGCTTGCGATCTAAGAATTGTAAAGAAGCTTGCTCCAAGGTGTATGTGACCCTTCAAGATTTTGGATGCAGTAGGGAATTGAGTCTTATAAGCTCCACTTACCTACCCACCTTAAAGTCCACAAGGTCTTCCATCCTCGAGCCTCGCTGAAGAGGCACACCCAAACCCGGGAGGAGGTTTTGGAACCCAACTTTGTTGGCAAATGACGCGAGGAACAAATTGTTAAGCCCGCAGTTAATCCTATTAAGGCATCTCAAGAAGACGAGAAGATCTCAATTCCTCCCAATATTTGGCCAAGTGGAAGCACTTAAGTACTGTGGAAGACGCTAACTTGGGTATCGGGGCTGCGCTTTAGAGAAGCAATAACCTGACTTTTATGAAGGAGTTTGATCACGAGTCATCTCCTCGAGCTGGTCGACGCCGACTTGCTGTGTGCTTAGCTGTTGTATGTCTTAGTATACAGTAGTGAGGCATATGCATTCGCTGCTGAAGTGCATATGCCAAAGCCCTCGGGAAGTGTAGGCCATGGCGATGAGATACCGGTGGGCATTCTAGGCCAAAGACGCATCAATGGTGCGATGATCGGAGGGCCGCGTGAGAGGAAGAGCTGCGATGGTGAGCCATCGAATGATCTTTATGTCAATGATGGCACGCCAAGACCACCATAGGGGGGTCAAGTGGTGAGGTATAAATAATCATAAAGCATGATGGGATCGCGGAGACGCTCCCTAGCTTAAAACCCTCGTGTGGGCATGGGCACCGCGGTGTACTCGATCAAGGATCGTGGTATGGTGTGTAGCACTCGATCATGGGCAATGATAAGATCATCTTAAATGGTCCTTAAGCTCAAATCCTTATGGGGCCATGATCGAGTGCACGGTAGTAGGGTAATCTTGAGCTAGTAGTTCGGCTCAAGGAGGTAATTAGGGGGTAGTCCCCTAAAACCACAAACTTACTAACTTAAATAACATAATGTGCTACTTGTGCAGACCAGTAAAGGGAAGCATAGAGGAGGGAGCACGTTACGAGAAGACAGGAGTTATAGATTTTAGACTTAACTATGAACTCCTAAATTTGTTGTAATAATATTGTATATGTATAATTTTATAATAATAATTGTTATGGCTATATAATTTTGTATAGCTTATAAATATAGCCTTATAATTACATAATAAGTAATTAACGGAGAGTTGATCATTTCATTAAAGTCAAAAGTTATATGTTCATGTGTGTTTTGCAGGGTTAGTGTAGGTTCGCTTCACCTAACGTGGTAATAATCGGTGGACAAGATTATCCTGTGCGGAGAGAATGATCGCCTTAAAAAATATACGCCATAAATACGCGAGGTCGTGTCCGTCACTATACAAGTTTATCTCCATAGCCTTGTATACCATAGATTGGTGGCATAAGGTGCATGTCTAAGTTATTCATATAACTTAGCCAACCTTAGGTTAAGACCATTTTGCACGTGGCCTTAACCTATTGGGCACCCGCCACACGGGCCTACCCTATTGGACCATGTATGTGTGGCCCTAAATTTCAACCCTATAGGCTATTTTTCGCTCCAAATGTACTAGAAAACTCTTTCGTGTCGAAACTACATTTCAAGAACTGCATGCTATGGCATAGCCTAGTGCGCCAGCCCCCGCAGCATGTGCTGTCAATAGAGTGAGCTACTCTGGAACCACCCTCAATACCTTGGAGACGCCGAAAGTAGAGGGAGTTCCTCGTGAGCGTATTTGATTAGAGTTCTTGTATATCATCCGAAGTTAGACCTGCATGAGTTAGCATTTCGAAAGTAGAGCCTTCCGACACCCTCAAGATAGAGGTCTTGAACCCTAATCACGAACTCTAATCAGAGTTAGATGTATATGATTAGGTTTGGATATTCTTCTCTATTATTATCAAGTTATGTGGATATGTGACGTTGGCTGATCATGTTTGCTCCTCTTGTATCGGGGAAGGGGGGTAGAGACCTAGTAGCCAATACATTTCTGATGCTCCTAGCTTGTGACCCCCTGGCCTCTATTATTATTAAGTACTGCATAGAAATCCCACCGCCATGGGGCTGGGTGATATGGCTCAACACTACATAACGGCTAGAGGCGCAGACTGAGGAGGGTCCCTCGCCGAGCGCTGCCATCGGGGACCCTATAGCTGCTAGGCTTATGGCCTGGCCACTGAAAGGGCTTCCGCATGGGTTCCATTAATCTCCTCAAGTAATGGTGTTGCCCCTCGCCGCTCTGCTGGCTGGCCACTACCTCCCCATGAGTCCTGAGCTTCCTAAGTAGGAGCTCTCATGTTTTACTCTATTACATATGTTTATTCCCTATTGTATCTATGGATATATGAATGTCCTACCCTTCTCGGTAGCTTGATGTATTGTTGTTGTTAGTTCCTTGGACATCGTTTATGCTTCCGCTGCTATAGGAGCCTATAGAAGGGCGCCGTTAAGACACCTTTCAGAAACCCCTTCCCCGCGACTAGGGATACCTCGAGTGCTGGATAGATGGAGGATAACGTGGATTTCCTTGCACGGCGCATGGCCTGGCCAGATATTTTGTAGGGAGTGGCCACAAAGAATAGACACAAAAGTATAATAGTTACAAAAAAAAACTGGGACGTCGTCTAGTAATGGGTATTCTTGCTAAGCCATAACTCCAGAGGATTATGCAGAGTGGTCTTCATGTGATATAGTATCATGATCATCTAGCGCAACAATATTCTCAGTTATTGATCAGATAAATCCTCATATTCTCCTCCAACACTATCAGGCAAAATTCGAAATATCAGATAAAGTCAAAATAACAGAATGTGAAGGTTGATCTGAAGGCACTTTCTCAATATCACTATCATAGAAAATATCTGCATCGGATACTCACAAAATTTTGATAGAACATCATGATTATTACATTGTGAAGGAGGTTGGATCATAACAGTTTCATTAACAATAGTATCTCTATAGCAACATAATACAACTTTCCCAGAAACCAAATCAAATAGTCGATAAGCGAGATATCAGGATAACCTTAAAATATAACCTTTTGAGCAACCGGTTGTAGCTTAGTCCATTTCTCCTTTGGAATATAGGCATAGATCTGAGATCCAAATACTTAAAACTATTCAACCGTAGGCCTGCCATGCCATAACTCAAATGGTGTAAAACCATCAACAGAAGAAGAATATATCAAATTTTAAATATAAACAGTTGTACTTGCTGCTTCAGCCCAAAACTTGATATCCAATACAGAATAAAGTAACATACTTCAAATAGCATTTCGAAAACACCCGTTTTTATGTTCAGCAACTCCATTATGTTGTAGTGTATGAGGAACTATATATTCTCGCAAAATCCAGCATTAGCACAAAAAGAATCAAATACATTATGTTTGAATCCACCACCATTGCCACTGCAAATACTTTTTAAAGGCATCTCCATTTGCAATTCCACCATGGCCTTCCATTTGCATAATGTAGAGAAAACTCCGAATTTCTTCTTAAGAGAATAGACGAAATAATAACGTGAGTAATCATCAATTATCAATAGAAAATAAATGGCACCACCAAGTGACCATGATCATATGAAACAACTCCAAAATAGATGATGCGCGAGGGGCAACATAATTAAAAGGATGTTGATAAAGCTTACCAAGTACACAAGCTTCATTAGACGCTAATAATGTTGTAGAGTCCATCGAGAAACCATGAACAACACCATTACGTTTGCAAATGTTTTTTACAAATTTTTTGTGGGGCAAAAAAGGTTTTAATAAAAAATAAGATTTTTATGAGAGGTAAGAATAGGAAAAGACAGTAATGGTTTTGCAAGGGGACACATATAACACCAACAGTATATATTGCCAATAATCCACCAATTTATGCAAGTATTATATATGATATTATAATCTTGTCCTTTTATTTTTGTCTTATTAAATTAAATGTTGCATAGAAGCATGCTAGATGGCATATTTAATAGGAATATTGCAAAGAGAAAAATAGAAGACAAATGGGCATTATTGATTTCCCAAGTTAGATGGTATTTTAGCATCCACACTTAGTTGATCTCCAATGAGGGTTGAAAAGGCTCTTCTTCACACGCGTAGGCATGTGGATACACGGATTCGCGAATAATTACAAATTAATGTCATTGTTCTTTTTAAGTAGTGCACGTCATATTCCTTTCAATACAACAGCCAATTACTATTGACATGCAACGGGTAATGAGAACTAGGTTTAATTTCAATAGGTGGGACCAATACAGAAAAGGAGGTGTAACCCCGGTCAAAATAAGATATTTGATATAAAGATACATAAGACTATAAAAAGCCATAAAGGCTAATCAGGGAATTCCTGGTAGAAATAGAAAGCACATAGTAAAGGAGAACTTAGACCAGTCGCATAGCATGATGATGCCGATTAGATGGTTGAATCTTTCTATAGAGATCTTTCACTCGTCCTTTTTTCTAATTCCGTTAAACTTTATTGTGAAGATGCATGTATGCATTCACAAAGTACTAACAAGAGCTAAGTTGAGTCGGCCACTACCATCGATAGCTTAATATAGACAATCCCTCGTCATGATAAGAAGAGAGGGAACATAGGTAGCCACAAATGCAGTACTCTTGATGAAAAGATCCTTCAGAAGACTAAGTTTGGTTCAACTCGATGTGGTTGTTAATTCGTCTCCACTTATGCATCTTGTAAAGTAACAACATATGCCCTGCAAGAGAGAGAGTTTATAAAATAATTTCTTCAATCCATTTCAGATCATACTCCACGTGGTGAATAATAAAAAGAGGTAAAGAGGTGCAATAGTATAAGCACTTCGGCCAAGTTTCTAAGAAAGGTAACTCTTGCCGGATATAGCCTGGGGAGTTGACAATATGTGTTTACTGGTCAACTAGCACGAATAAGAACTTCAGGACTAAAATATAATGCTTTCTAAAGTAGTAGCTTTTGTAAGATATTCTGGAATCCTCTAGAAGTTGACCATTAGGTGTTGCGGTCAACTATTACTTAAAACCTAAAGTAGAAAGTTTTCTAGCATGAATAAGCACCTCAAGCGTAAATTAGAAAGTAGAGTCGCAAGTAACCGCAAGTTCTAGCTTGATGTCTCTTGTCTAAACTTGCACTGCAAGAATGCGGTAATTTTTTATATGGATACATTATTTGCTTCTTCTATGGCATATTCCAGTACTATAGTTGTTTATTTTCCTTAATTTACTATAGCTGATGAGACCAATCATAATATTTCTAAAGTCAAGCAAAAGGAGATTAAAATGCAAGATTTTTCTATACATGTTAACCAACTCCTCATTGCAAGTATATGTTTTGGTATTGCAACTCCTAACAATTTAGACCATCAGTTTGATGAGCATAGTTGAATGCAAGCCCAAAGATGCTTGCTAGTTGATTTATTCATATGCTTTTTATATGCCTGTCTTTATATAGGCTTTAGCGTTTAGAAAAATGGTGTCTTTTGGTTGCATGGACTCTCTCTCATATGCAAAGAAACAACAAAGCTTCTTACCTTGAATTGGAATATTTTATGGCTTATGCTAACATCATAGTCCACATCAGTAACATACTTGAGTTGGATAATTTTGAGAGAATGGACATAATCGCACACTAACTTGTTTTTGGTTATAGACGTACTGAAAGCATATGTAACTCTTGAGGCAATGGATTGGATGCTCAAAAATAGATGGTTGATTGTGTTGGAATATTCCATATTCTATATTCCACTCATGTGCATGCGCATGCATACTATGATACCCACATGCACGTGCATGCATGCACACTTTGATGACTAGACAGGCCGACGTCACATTGTTGCTGACCTGGATATATAACAGAGTCACACACCACCTTAGATGTTTTTTTTAGGTAGTTCACTCTAGAGCCATAAAGGCTGGCACTTACTTTGTACACTTTGCTTTCTATCTTCATATAAAGACTACTGGAGTTCTTCATGGTATCTTTTAGTCTTTCTCAATGGTTCTCTTGCTCTTGATAGCCCAGTTGGGTGATGAGTTTTGCCCTTTAGGGGTGGATTTATGTTTACTTGCTGTACTTCTTGAAGATTGTTTTGCAAATTATTTTGCGGATGAAGCCTGGAGTTACAGGTTTGTATCACTTATGCATTATTGTTTGGTATTGAAGTTTGGCAACCCAAGTACCGTATATATTTTACTCAACAAGAGTAATATTTCCTGCAGTTTACCAGCACGCTTTTATATGACGCATCAGACACCGCGATTAACGCCCATGTGAACCGTGCCAAAAGCTCACACTCTGAAGTCGCTATCAAAGAGTAAATACAGATGCCACTTTGTATTGGCAAATAGTGGAGTCATTATTATATCTCACTATACTCTACTGCATATACAGATATGCAAAAGAGGAGTTTTACCTCACAATTCATGCATAATCCAAAGAAGGCCACTAATCGGGTTGGTGCTAAGGTTAAACGAGTCTTGTATTATCTTCTGGTGGTACAAAAACGTATGGGATTTTCTATGAACAAGTCACTATCCAAAGCTTCATTTGTTTTTTGATTCGTGATATGGCATCTACAGATGTTATGATCCAAGAAAAAGTCTTATAGGGTATGCTTCTTTTATGGAGGTAATCCTATTACTTGAAAAGCCGTAAACTAGAGCTCACAAGTTTAAGTACAATCAAGGCAAGTATAGCCAAAAGCAGCTCAAGCTGCTTGATGTGGATTGTCCAATGAAGATCTAGGAGTGTTAACAAAGCCTGCACTTATATTTTGTGATAACAATGGCGCAGTGTTACATGTCAAGGATTATCAATGGCGCTTACAGATTAAACACCTTGACATTAAACTATATTTTATAAGGGAACAAATTGAGAATGGTATGCTTACATTCTTCATTAAACAACTCGCTGGTTGCCAGTTCATTCATATGAATCAGATTCTGCATATTATTCCTGCTATTGTGACTTAAGGGGAATAATGTGCTTCGGTGTCTGATATTGCTCCTTGACCTCAGGGGGGATAGTGTTCTTTTTCATCTGTCAGCTCAGCTGTTTCTGTTGTTTTTTGTTTTCTTCTACAGACCTGCTAGTCATCAGGGGGATGTTGGAATATTCCATATTCCACTCATGTGCATGTGCATGCATACTATGATACTCACATGCACGTGCATGCATGCACACTTTGATGACTAGACAGGCTGACGTCACATTGTTGCTGACCTGGATATATAACAGAGTCACGCACCACCTTAGCCGTTCTTTTTAGGCAGTTCACTCTAGAGGCAGAAAGGCTGGCGTTTACTTTGTAGCTTTGCTTTCTATCTTCATATAAAGACTACTGGAGCTCTTCAGATTGCTCAAATTTATATGTGCGAAATAAAGCTCTGCCAGACAGAGGGAAGGCGCTCTTAATGCAGTCACATTTATCAAGATGATAAAGCTCTAGCCAGCAAAGAAAAACAGGGACATGTTGAAAGAAATCTCTATACAGCAGACAATGATTTACACTGTTATTCTACACTCTGTCATGAGCTGCCTGGAACTCCATACGACATTATGTCTGCCTTGTGAAGAATAAAGACTGTATCCATCAGAATCTCTTGTTCCACAGCCAATGCCTCGCTCTTTTCCTGGAAAACAGAATAAACTGTTATGAAGTACAATAAATTTGTGTGGATGCATGTATAGGACACATTTGACACATTGTATTCTGCAAAATAAACACGTTGCTATGCACAAAATATCTTTTAAAATTGTAAAGATCTCATCTTTCTAAACATTAATTAAGATCGACAATTATTAAAGAAAGCTTATAATCGCAACTTGATTCTACTAACGAAAGGGTTGCTGGAGAATATATGTAACCAATAACAGCAAAGGAAGACTTACAGTTGGCTTGATATTGCAACTCAGAGTAACCTCTACATGTGTCGGTTCAATTTTAGAAATATAACACTGTGGTACCCCATTACTTGTTGAAACTTGAGGATGAGCTTTCAACATCTCTGTTACCTCCTTTAGAATGGATGGAAGCTTCGTAATTGCATCAATACGCACAGGTAACTTGCAATTTACAAATTTCCACTGGATTCGTGACTTGTTCACAATAACCTGTTCGACAGAGAAATAAAAAGGTCTGAATCCACCAATCTTCATTTACTTTCATGACCAATCTATAAAAAAGTGTGACATCACAGTCGCAAATGTTATCTAATTTATAAATCTGAAATATAAAATTTTGTTTTAAACCATACATACAGGCTCCTCTTGTTCATAAGAACGAGAAAACAATTTCCTGCCAAGGAAAAGCAGTACTATAGTTGGCAATTGAAAGTTAGAGGAGGATGGAAATAGTTCTTGAAGTGGCAGCCATGCCAATTCCATATAGTCCTTATAAAATAATATAAAGGCAGCCATTGAAGGAAGACATTGTCATCTTCACAGTGGTGGGAAAGGTGCGGGCTCAAGGTAAGATCACCTGAATGCTATATGCCTAAATTTATTACTCAGGGAAATGTCTTGCATTGAGAAAGATGTTGGTTCAAAAGACCTGAATTGCTGGAATCGGACACGCCCAACAAAAAGTAGATAAATATGTCAGCAGCCCCTTCTTATTTTAGAACAGCTAACGTCCTCCTAGAAATTGATACCAGATTCCTGGGGTCACCAAAAGCTTCTACCAGAAGGATAACACGTCCAAGCAGGGATAGAATTGGGCCAAGTTCTGCTCATTGAACATAACTACCTCTATATAACTGCTTTGCAACTTTTAGCTTCCATTTTCATGTTATGAAGCATATCTCAGAGTACTCGAGAATGAACATATATTTTTAGCAACATGCCAATGCATCGTCTAATAAATCATTGTTTTGCATATAATTTTCAAATATAAAGAGAGAATACCTGGCCGGGAGAAAAAGGGAGTTTGGAACAGTTACAGGACATTTATCAATATTTAAAGAGAGAATATGTTTTCGAAATATTAAGAGAGAATACCTGGCTGGAGAAAAAAGAATTGGGAACAATTACAGGACATTTATCAGCATTTAAAAGTTGTGTTGAATGAAGCCCCATCTCAATTACTTGACCCTCAACAGAACCAGCCTGGCATTCAAAAAATAAAGTGCTCAGTAAAACATGGAAGGTACTACCAAAAGATAGCATCCTAAAAAAAAGCGCAACTGCTAAAACCCTTTGATTGGAAAAGCTCGAAATGATCCCGTGAAGCTGAAGCTAATGGTTTGGAAAGATGATAAGGTCTATGAAAGCAACTCATCTCATATTTACAAACTCTCATTCTGTTCCCATTTTGGCAAAAAAATATTCAGATAATTTGTGTGAATAATCCAAATGAGTAATTACCTTGATGGAATCTCCAATTGAGAAAGGCTTTAAAAACTGAAGTGCTAATCCACTAAATGCATTACCAAGAATATCTCGTGCTGCAAAAGCAGTCGCTATCCCTGAAACAGGCAGGAAGATTTGAGAAGTAAGGCTTCCTGAGAAAGTAGAGGACTCTAGTATTTTTACAAAAATTTCACATACTACTTCTACTATACATAGCAGAAATGCAGTTAACTGCTAAAAACAATTGAGTGTATAATGCAATAGAGTGAGAGAGTAGAAATGCAAGAGAGTAATAGTTTTATGAGCACAATTGGTCTAAATGATTTTGATAACGAATTTCCAGCTTACCTCCAATACCCCCAACAGTT
The DNA here is from genome assembly GCA_021234155.1 of Isoetes taiwanensis. Classification (NCBI taxonomy): domain Eukaryota; kingdom Viridiplantae; phylum Streptophyta; class Lycopodiopsida; order Isoetales; family Isoetaceae; genus Isoetes; species Isoetes taiwanensis. The sequence goes on along the minus strand of JAJEKV010000005.1, from coordinate 20,623,078 downwards.
AAGATAGATTGGACAGCAACACCAGATGCTTCAGCAAGTGCCATTGTTCCAAGCAAAATTAGTCCTACGGAAGATACTTTTTCAAGTGCTAAGTAACGTTCTCGTTCCGCTTTAGTCATTGTCCTCCCAACAAGCAATCGAGAAAAAACAATACTTTTCCATCGATGGAGGAACCATAATATGCTCAATATGAAGCCCCCGTGCCAAATATGTCCAAGGTATTGTTCAGCTATTGTTCTTGGAGAGATCAATGCCCCCCTGCAAATTTACAGACTATTATTCTTACTGTTACATAAATTGTATATGCAATGCTGCATTTACAATAGTCTCCAGATTATTATTTTGTTGAATCATTGACAGGAACAGGCAACCACTCGGACTAGCTAAAAAATGTACTATAAACTCTATCTCAATTTCCTTTGTGTCCATAATAAAGCTCTCTGATGTTACAAGTAATCAGTATGTTATCTCACATAGTAGAACTTCATTCCATAGAAATAAGCTGAACTATTGCTAATCAGTATGTTATCTCACATAGTAGAACTTCATTCCATAAAAATAAACTGGACTATTTGCAGTCGGTTATCCCTGAATTGTAAATTTGCCTGCTCATTATATTTATTGACACTTTTGGTTGAATCATAAGGATAATCGATCATGTCTACTTACAATTGAGTAAAGAAAATCACTGTGGTAAAAAGTCGAGCAGGATCTTCTAATGCATTCCACATGCTCTTCTCATACGGCACTTGCTCTTGAGCAGGCCGACCCAGCAAACGGGCAGTGGGACCTTGTTCCACGTAATAATGTAGCTTTCTAAGCAACTTAGGTAATATAAACCACGCTGCCGCACATCCTCCAAGAGCTGTACATGTAGGAACAAATATCTCCATCATCTGAGGTGAAGAATTGAATTTATCAAGATATGGCGATATAGCATCCCCTGCTTGCTTCCCAGCATCTTGTATTTTATCCAAAGCGGATCGAGCTCCATCCAAAATCCATTTAGCAGGATCATCATCAGAGCTATTCTGAGAAACAGATGTGGCTGCAAAACCCCTACTAATTGCAGGCCCCGAAATATAAAACGACCCATGATGACGATCCAGACTAAGAGCATTCAAGGGCACAAAGCTGAAAGATTTGTTAAGACAGAATTGATGTGCTGTTTGAGGAATGCGCGCAGAAGATCGGGCAAGGGGAGAGGCAGCGACAGGATATCCATGTCCATATGGATGCAGAGTAAAACTCCTGACGATCCTTGCGCACCGAGAAAGCATCATTTCACTTCACCCAACATGACTTCAACTTCAAAACTTCAATGAATATCATTACCTTGCTTGCTCCTAAAGCTAAAAATTTACTAACCTTTTCGGCCTAAATATCGAGAAATTCATGAATTTTTCATAATGTGGAATCAGTTGGATTGCTCTAGTTCCACTACGTATAGAATACCGGCTTGCTTGATTCCAGCGCGAGGAAATCGGGTCGTGACACGAGGCGCGAGGTCGGCTTGATCATACAATCAAGCCCACGCGCCATTCGGGATTAACGTGAGCGACTCCGCGTCGCGATTACCGCTGATCACGCCACGCGATCTGCAAGTGATGTTCTTTGTACGTATCGTGGAGCAAGAGCGAACAAGATCTCGTAATGTCGCATCAAATAATAAATGCACGTAGACCGAACTAATGCCGTGAGAAATCCACAAAAAGAAAAATATGACACGCGGGCGGTCACTTAACATTGGCTGAGCAAGGCCGGGAATGCAAATTTCTAACCGCCCTTCTTACGTGAGAGGGTAAGTGGCCTTGAGTTCTGGCATCCGGAGATCATTCTAGATAAGAATGGGCTTAATGGCCCTACTTCCAAAACCTATGGAATAAGGTAATCTTACTCGACGCTTTGAATGTAGAAGAAGAGGTCAAAGACTGCAGCAAAATTTCGACCAAGTAGAGTCAAGCTCAGCTTTGCTTGACATTATGTGGAATGGAAGCATTCTTGCCACCACCTATGGAGCGCCGCTGAGTACCCACTCCACCTCGTGGGTTAGGAGGGGCCGCAAGAATGCTTGACCCCTTTCTATTGCACAACGTCAAGGTAAGCTTGATTGGATTCTGCAGGTTTTGTTGAGGCAATTTATCATTCTGCAAAAGAATGGTCCAAGAAACTAATGGAAGGCTCATCCACTTACCTCGACGTAATGCGGGGAGGATATTTCATCCAATTTCAGACTCGAATAAATGCTATAATGGCCTCTCCTTTTGTCCTTCTAAGATTGTTAGAAATTTGTCATGTGGCCATCACCCTCATCTCCATTACGCAGGGTGAATGTTCCTCTGCAGGACTTTTCTTGCAGTGTGAGCTTGGCTTGTGCCCTTATCGCAAGAAATGTCCTACGGGAAACATTACCCCTATCATATCGAAAGGATATGAAAATAGCATCTAAAAGGTATCGGTGAGAGCTCCATCTAAGCAGTGGTGAATATGGGCATGTGGATTGAAGGCCAAGAAATCCTAACATTGTGTCTTCCTCTATCCTTCCATGAAATTCTTCACCACCTTCAATGACGGAGATAGATTCTCGTATGGATGGTTAGAGGGAGATTATGCTAGGCTATGGGAAAGCTTGGTGTACTTTCGAGTTTTCCCTGAGGAATTGTACACACATATCAAAACTGTAGTTCCTCAATCAAAAGTAGAATGGTTTCATTCATGGCTAGGAGAGTATGTAGGGGACAGGAACATTCCTGCTGCAGGGATTTTTTTTATACATATTTCTCTTAGACAGATAGGAAAATTTTAGTTAAAGTTTATTGTTAATAACTTGGGAAATGTCGGCTGTCACACAGGAAACAGTGAAATTGGCAGGTTGGGGTCAGCTGAATTGGTCATGGGAAAAGGAAATGGGTTAGACACATAGGGACAGGGTCAGATTTTGAGACAGCTTAAGACTATTTGCTCGGCTGTAATACGAAAGGTATGGGGACATAAACATATTAAAGATATTGTGAGGTATCTAGTGGATCTTGAGAAAGGGAAAGTTGTGGATGGACTTGCTGCTTTTGGTGATTTAGAACTTCATGTTTTAAAGGGATTCTAATGTTATATGGAATGCTGATTACATAAGGAGATAACAACTAGTGACCAAGGAGGAGAGGTAATGCCTACCTAATCTATTCAAGACCCAAGCAAAACATAGCTAATGTAGATAAAGTAGAGTGACAAACACAAAAAGGTGTTAGCAAAGAATAGCTGTATAATACAACATTGTAGTAGAGACAAGTTCTGGAGCAGGTTTGAAATTAGATATCTAACCCAAGGGACAAGCAGAGATAGATTATAGATAAAGAGCATGAATCCCTTTGTATCCAAAAGCCAATGTAATTTCCCATTGATCAGATGCTGCAGTTTAGCAATGATGATTTTAGCCATGAGCCAGATGCTAGAAACTAATATTTAGCTTTGTCTACAGCCAGAGGTGGATCGGCTGGGTGGATAAGTAATATACCATAACAATAGTCCAAATAAAGACCCAGATTGTTCAATATTCTATAGTTTTCCTATAGGCATTGATTCTATATTGTTTCAAAAGTCCAAATTCCATCAATATCATATAAAGTGGTTTCGTAGCATGGTTCAGATCTTCTAAAAGGGAACTGCGGATGATGGAAATTACTGGCGTAGTGAATTCATGTCCGATATGGCTTATTACTGTGGGCCAAGTTAAAGATGATAAGAAAATGTAGTTGGGTGTTGTGTTGCTGAATAAGAAGATGTCGAATTAACAATTGTTGAGAAGAACAAAAGCGTCTTTATTGATCATAGAGCAGCTATCTTTGCAATGAAGAACCAACGGGAACACAATAAAAATGGTGATAGCGACATCAAACTATAAAGATTAGTGCATGATAAAAAAGCGAGAATTGAATTGTTGGTTGGAGATGCTAGAAAACATCAAAGAATGACAACATCTCCTCCTTGATGGCATTTTTGTCATAGCTAGTAGATTGCTTGGTTGTTTGGCAGGTGGACAGGTAGCATGTATATTGAGTGTGAGTTGTCGCGTAGTTCTTTCATATAGCTCCGCAGGCTCAGCGCGCATCGCCCCCGTGAGAATCAAGGATCTAAGATACCAAATGGGAGTGCAGGGTGTTGTCAGCGAATACACTACCCACCAAACTTGCCAGCATTCACCACTGGCAGAATACAATTGCGGCATGTGTTAGCTATATAAGGTATCTTCTTCGGCTTTTCTAGGCTTTCTCACTCAAGCAGATGAGAAAACCTCATCTCCTCTCAGATGAATTTTTGGGGGTTTTTCGGGATCATGAGTCGAGAAAGCCCCCAAGTCTTATGTTGTTACCTTTCTGGGGGCTTTTCCCGAGAAAGTACCTGGGTCCCTTGTACTTGGGGACTTTCTCGACTCACGAGTCGAGGAAAACTCCACATCCCCTGTATTTGCCTTCTTGAGTTATCTAGCCTTCACATTATTCTCATGCCATGCAATAGGCTTCTCGTGCCACTTTGTTAGATCCTATTAATTATAGTTCAGAGGTACCTACCAGTCACAATGCTCATATATTTGCTCGGCATACCCTCGACTGGGGAGCCTAGAAGGGTCCCAAGTTCTCTTCTAACCTCGATCGCCCTGCTAGATCTTTAAAATGACTCAAATTTAATTTAGTTCTATTTATTTATTGCAGCATGTATCTTGATCAGATCATACACACTCGGAAATACTGGAAGGTTGTCCTCATCGCCCTAAAGGAAACAAGGCTCCCTCAGACAAGTGGAAGACCTTCGAGCAATTGTGCAGATATGTCCTTCTAACCTTCTAAGAAGGCCAGAGGATGATGGGACATATGATGAAGATGAAAAGAAGTAAAAAACAACAAGAAAAAGGCAGGGAATCTTTATCGAACCAGTATGATCATTCTATGCAGATGAAGCTATCTGGAAAAAATGGACAAATATCTTGACCTGGATGAAAGATAAGCTTAAAGACAGCAATGGCGAATTGCTCACAAGGCCAGATCCAAAGTTCTTTGACAAGCAATTCATAAAAAGGATACAAAGCTTAACGGACAAAGAAACTCTGGATCTAGAAAGCAAAATATTATCTTGCTCAGGAAGACAAGGAGCTCAAAACTGCAGGATGCAAAAGGATTACTCGACGGTCCTGAAGAGATAACGTACATCGGAAGAGGGCATTACAGAATTCTGCAATGTTGCCACCAAGGCGAGCGAAGATTTTGAATACTATAAGGTGAAGGCCTCGCTTGATGATGATGAAATGAAGGAATTAAACCGAACATTGATGGTGCTACAGGTCCAATACATAAGATTCCTATATGGCCGAGAGTTAATAGGTACTTTATTACACGCTTGGTCGAGGGAGATCAAATTGTGTGTGAATGGTACATGAACGACCTATTCTCCTTAGGGGTTATGCTATGTGGAATGAAGCCAATATCTGTGGTTGGGAATAAAGACCTGACCATTACATTGTACATGGATCTGCTTCATTACCATTTTTAAAATAGAAAAAGTGATGAAAACAATAAGGACAAAGCTGATGGAGATAGAGAAGAGAAAGATAGCCAAGGTGGACCCTCACATATTGTAGGCTTGGACGAACTAATAGTAGAACAAATAACAAAGGATTTTCTACCGAAGCAAAGACTCTTCCAAGCTCTAATGTCTCACTTCGGGTTGTTTTTGTTTCTGGGACTTTCTTTTCATGAGTCGAAAGTCAGCCCCAAGTCCTAAAGCTTTTCACTTTCTCACATGGGGCCTGTCAAGAAAGTCGCCCTTCTCTCCCCCTCCCCCCTCCCAACTCTCTCCCCTCTTCAACATTACTAGCTGATGGCCTTTATGATTTCAGAGGCATCGAACGAAATCAATCAATGTCATAGTCACATGGCATTAGATTTATGGAAGACGTCAGCACTAATGGTACTATAGGTCCCTCAAGTACATTTCTCTCTTAGTGTGCCTTCACTTGACAAAGTCAAAGATCGATGGTGTACTATAGGTCCAAGACACAAGATTCTATATGGCCGGTAGGAGTTAATAAGTCTTTATCACAAGCTTGGTCGAGGAGATCGACGGTGGTATGAATGGTACATGAAATTTTTTATTCTCCCAAGGGGTTATGCTATATAGAATGAAGCCAATATCTGTGGTTGGGAACAAGGACTTGGTTGAGACCATCATGTCATACCTGGATCTGCTTCATTACCATTTTCAAAATAGATAGACAGATGGAAACAATAAGAACGAAGATGATGGAGATAGAGAAGAGAAATACAGCCAAGGTGGACCCTCACATATTGAAGGATTGGACGAACTGACTGTAGAACAAACAATGGAGAATCTTCGGTTGAGGTCAGTACTCTTTTCAAGCTCGAATGACTTTCGGGGGACTTCCTCCATGAGTCGAGAAAGCCCCTCAAGATTGTAAGCTTTTCACTTTCTCACATGGGGCCTCCTCGATTCATGCTGAAGTCAAGAAAGCCCCGCCCCGACATTACTTATCGATGGCTTCATCATGAACTGGCCGTAGCTAAACTCGAACCGGTGATCCGTGAGGGGCCCACAAGACTTGTAATTTTTAATGTCAATGGAGTCCTGGCTGCAGTGTACTAAGATAATCATGTCCCTGAGCTTAGCACCTCATAAAAAGCTACGAAAAACGCTAGACACGATCGCCTATCCTCCCCGCTAAAACAAAAATAAATTATTGATTAAAGCCTAGACGGATTCGGCGGCCATATGGTCTTGTGGTATGGCTTAAGAGAAATGTTGTCACGTCCTTGGTATACTGGCTCACTCCTTTTGGAGTTTTTGTTTGCGACAATGAAAAGATTGAGCATGTGAAGAACGTCGATCTGGCGATCACAAAAGGGATGCCTATTATGGTTAAAAGGCTCGAAAGAGTTTATGAAGCTTACCAAGATTTCAACAAACACACCACTATTATCATAGACGACATCACCTACAAGTGTTATCATAACTCGGATAATGCCATTATTTCAAAAAGTTATCGACCAGAAATACTATGAAACAGATAAGTGGTTTTCTTATGATCTCGTTTCGGTGTTAATTGAGTCCATGTTTTCCATTCTGATGGCCAATGTATTAAGGAATTATCCAAAACACAAGGAGATTGATGCGGAGAGCAACAACATCATGAGAAATATAGACATAAAATATTATTGTGATCAAGATCAGTGATTTCTAGTGTTGGGAAAAGCAAATTCTGAAAAATGTCCAAGATGTACTCTTTGTATACTCTATATTAAATACTGTAATGAAAAAATTTGTATATTGTCTTTTGAGGGCCTTTCTTGACTCGAGTTGAGAAAGGCACTACTCATTCAAATGATGAAATATGTGAACCCATTTGTATGTGTGTATGCGTGATTGGATGCACCTAAATGGAGTAAATGATCTCCAAACTATTTTAGTTTTGCAATTACTCATGGCTAATGACATCGTAATTGTTAATTATGGATTTTCTCTCTTCTAGGTCGCAAGGAACCCGACACAGATCCCCTCAAGCTACACTCTTGTTGGGGCTTTGAGATGTATCTGCTATGGTCATTATGGAAATATAACCATTTCTCATGCCATGACACGAATGCAAGCCTTGGGCATGATAGGATTACCCAGGTTAAGGGGTTGGTCTCCATGAACTACAATAATTTAATACTATTTAGAGTGATTTTCTGCTACAGTGGTGTCTCATAATTTAGTCATTTTTATTTGGCCATATAAGCAAATAAGAAAAAAATGGGTTTTTACTATTAAAAATAAGATATGTCCCATTTAGGTTTGGATAGGTTGAGTTCATCCTTTTAAGGAGAGAGTGTCAATTTTATTATTAAAATAAGATATATCTTATTTTTTGATACGTGCATTTTATTGGTGTCAACAAAAACAACTTCAATTCTATGCGTCCTATTTTTTTGTTTGGAGTCATAAATGGTGTCATATCTCAATATGACAATCAAATTTTATGACTATAGTAGAAAATCACCCTTAAATATATTGATACTTATTGTGACATTGAAGTTTTTCATGAAGCATCCCCGGTGGTCCATTGAGGGCATAGCTCTCTTGTGTTATTTCGTTTAAGCCATGTGTTAAGTTCCACATACCTCCATGTTAGGGTGAAAATAGCTTTACCCTAGTTTTGGTGATTCCATCGCGGTGACTACTCTCCCGCGGAATCACTAACCCTCCCTGGCCCCTGCTATCCGCATTCCCCGCCGCCAAGTATCCCGCATACGACAAAGCTCCATTTTATCCCTTCCTGAATCATATCTCAAGAAATAATCACTGATGGAATCACCAATCTTTTATTCTATGCGATGGAATCACATGGAATTGATCCTCGCTGTGGGTGGAATCACCATATAACGTATTCTCTTCCTCGCGGAATCAACACCTGCACGCATAATACCGGAATCACCAGAATATTCTCCCTCGTGGAATCATCGTATAATATTCTCTCTCCCGGAATGACCAAGCAGAAATAGTCTCCCCTGCGGAAACACCGCGATAATATTCTCCCCCATGGAATCAATGAAAGTACTATTCCTCGAATGAATCAATTGAGACCTTTGAATCTATAATAATCAAGCAGCCCCTCGAGGAAAAATTCGGCGCATGATTCAATCTCGCCAGGTTTATGTCCTGACCTATAAAATGGGAGGATGGTTCAAGCGAAGCCTACGCTATTTTAGAAGATCAAGGAATGAAATTAATACTAAAACCATCGAAAAACAAGCTCTAATTACTCCATTTCGTCAGATCGTATGTCGCAGTGTTATGCTCTTAAATCAGCCTGTAATTTTTTCTCAAGTTAGATTTGAACCCCGCTAATATTCCAAGTAATGCCCTTTTCATGTGGGAGGTGGCCTCGCCTCTTCAATCCAATATGAGCGTAAGAAACACAAACACAAAATGAAACACGAAGATCGTGGAAGAATATTTTTTCCTTCAAGAATATTCAAGGAGAGAGCCTGCACGCACTGCCTCTCTTCGCTCTCCCTCCTTTCCCTTTTGATTTTATCCTCTTCCCTCACTGTTCTGGAGTTGAGGATTGCATCTTCATCTCCAAAGGCCGCTTTTAACACTACGTCAGCTTCTTCAAACAAAAATATAAAACTCAAAATCTAAAATAAAAAAGCAAACAAAAAATCCGTGATTTCTCGAGGTTCTAGAACGCCCCGCTTCTGCTATTGGAGTTGTTTTTATGTTGTTTTGACCGCTTCAAAGACTTTACGCTCTCAAAATCGTTTTGATTTGTTATTCTTCCCTTCCCCGCTGTTTGAAAAAAAGAAAATTTTTGGGCTCATTCTACTATAAAAGCTCATCTGAAGAGCAAAAGAGGGTTCTCGCCGCCATCGAATCGGGTGGGCGCAGCAAAACAAAACCGGCATTTACCGCCGACCGGCCCATTAATACTTGCAACATTTAACAAAGAAATGGTAAGAAGAAGACATGGAAAAAAAAGAAGCTCGTATCGTGCCTAATCTCAAATCAAACCTCAACTTACCAAACGTAGCGATGGCATACCGCCTAATAGCAAGATCATGACCGCCATTATCCGGCCATCGCATCCATTGCCTCACAGACGCTTCCAAGCACAAACCTCGCCTTTAGCTTTAATAAAGTCATAGAAAACTCGCCAGAGTATTCTTCCTTTAAGGCCCTACTATGTAAATATTAAAAAAATATGCCTGGGCTGATGCTAACTTGAGATCTTCACAGTGGATCCAAATGTAAGAGATCTTATCCGACATTGCGGGCGCATATTCGAGCAACTCTACTCGGGCCGCTATAGCCGCTAAAGCACCGCAGTGCAAAACCTCCCAAAGAGGAACATGACGTAACAAATTTGAATTTTTATTTGAGATATTCCACCCGACGCGAATCAATTATGATGGTGATTCCGCCACCGAATAAATGGTCGCGGATTCTATCCTAAGGAATTTGAGGTTGTGATTCCGCCGTAAGGTGTCGTGGCACGAAAACCGAGCTCCGTAACGGATCCTATTCCTCGAGGGTTTGTGATTCCTACGAGTATTCATCACCGCCACTTTAATCAACAAAACCTCGCCGGATAATCCAAAGTATTCATTAGGTTTCCCAAAAAATGTTGCCGGGGTGGTGTTACATAAGATTTTTGGATGGTTTGTGGATGTATTCATATGTGAATTTGTTATATTGCCGACTCAAGAATTAGGGTTTTGTTGTTCCAATGGTCGATTGGGGTTGATTGGGTTTGTTTTGGAAGGTAATTTTGTAGCGCCGTACCGTGGCGATGTATTCGCTACCGCCAGAGAGTTTTATGGAGCCGGCTTCATGGGCATGCTCTAATATGTAGGTGAAGGTATTCGGGCCGACCATAGGCGAGCAAAGGGATATGGCTTTCTTCGTAGATGTTTGGCATAGGCGATGGCACCCATCGCCGGTTAGAAGACATGGCTATAAAGGCATTCTATGATTTCCTTTGGCATATGCGCAGCATACATGAAGATTTTTAGCGTACTCTTCTAAGAGATACACCATCTCAGCTTGGTTTTGCAGTAGATGAAGTTTCTATCATTTATTTGAGGGGTTATTTTTCAGTAAGTGTTTCATTATGCTTGTAGAAGAAGAATGCAAATTTGTTATCATGCCCATTCCATGCAAGGCGTGCCCAAAGAAGTTCTGCGGCAAGTAAATATGACTGCTTATGTGGGAGGGCATGTGAAGGTATTTTGTTGTTGTAAATTGTGGCATTGCTTTTTTTCATGTTGAATCAATAATGTAGTTCATGCAGTCTCCGCACTCACAGTGTCTCATATTTCTTGGCCATGGTATGTTTCTCGTTGTTTGTGTTGTCACCATGCAACTTTATGCACGCGCAAAGTTGCTCAGAAGGCCAAGTTTCGTGCCTATGTTCTCCCCGCCAATATTTTGTAATGATGATAAGGAAATGCTATTTTTCTTTGTAATGTAACACCTTGTTTGTTGTTCCTCGGGTTGTGGTTCCCATGCTTCCTTCCGTGATGTTGTTGCCGCAACATGTGATTACAGAGTTGTTCCGCCCACTTGCTTATACATTTTATAGCATGTCGGCTCAGCGGGTTTGCTTGGCTATGTAAATTATGCGTCATGGCGGTTGCAATGATTTCTGTGCACTTCCTTCTAGTGATGGAAGCTACTCATGATGTCGTGAATGTCAAGTAATGTTTGGAGAGCTGTTGTGCATTTGTCTTCATCACGAGGAAGTTGTATGGGAATTTATGTGTGGACTGATGGTTGCTCTTCACATGCATTTCAAACATATCGAGACTTCAATGTCCTTATGGTGATTGAAGCTGATACATTTTGGGATTGTGATGTAATTCCGGGTTTTGTTTTCGTTGTAGTTGCATTAGATTGTGTGCACGCAACATCCATTTTTGCATTTTGAGGAATTAACAACTTCCGCAGGTGAAGTTGCATTTTGCATTATTATTGCTTGAGCATTTGCACGGGACTAGCCCCTGCCGCAATGGGGAGCCCTTTAGGACCTCATTATGGTGGCTATCGAGTCACCAAATACGTGAGGTTCAACTCCCCGTAGCGTTGTTGCTTTTGTTTGTCTGTTGCATGCATGTAGCAGGTTGAGGTTATTTAGAAGTTGATGCATGTATGTAGCATTTAGAAGTTGACCTGAACCTTTGGGTGACGTGGAAATGGGGATTTGACCCATCTTAATTTCTGGTGGACGGTTGTGGTTATTGGTTGTGGTTATGGGTTTGATTTTATAATAATTCAATCATCTATCTTGTCTTTAATATGCTTAAATTCGATAAAAAGCTCCCCCAACCCAACCGATTATTTGACAGGTTGATATCAGGAACCAGTATCAGGCCATTAGTAAATACGACTGTCAGCCATGAAAACGAAGCCTATTCAATTCATGCTGTCGGAAACTCCGGATTGGAGCAGCATCACTAACTCTAAAACTCCAGGCAATCGGCTGCTTGTCAGTTTCCGAGAAATGAAGCAGCCGAGAAGAATCACATTCTTCATCTGTCATCGAATGCGCTGCAATGCTATTTCAGCTATAAATTCATCGGTTTCGAAACCTCATAAATCGCCACTCGCTCTTCTCATTACATTTGTTAAACGCATGCAAGCTATGGTCTTTGAGGTGCGTGCTTGCTGTATTGTCTGTCTCAAATGTACAAGCTTGCGATTTTACGTTGGTTTGGAGCTCTTCTGATTAGGGTTCTTATGATCGATGCGGAGCTTACAGTAGGGTTTTATAATACAACATGTCCACATGTTGATTCTATTGTCAGATCTACAATAAGCGCCTTGGCAAATCGGTCCAATGTTGTAGCCCCTTCTACTCTGCGTCTTCTGGTCCATGATTGCTTTGTCCAGGTATGTTTTTTTTTTTTCGTTTTGTTCATGTATGTTTCATGCATATATTGTTCATATCATGATCCGCTGTATATTTTGAAGACGCTGGTCCCTTGTATATGTTGATGATCATGCCTTATCTTCGATTGAATTCTTCTTTCCTTGTTCCTAGGGTTGTGATGCTTCCATATTGCTTTCTTCTACGCCAAATAATACTGCAGAAAGAGATGCCCCAATAAATAACCTTCCTCAAACTGCCTTTGATGCCATACAAGAAGCTAAAAAGGCTGTCGAAGCTCAATGCCCTGGGGTTGTATCATGTGCAGACATTTTGGCTATGGCAGCCAGAGATGCTGTTGTTCTTGTAAGCCATAAATTCTTGCAATTATTCTTTCTATCCTTGTTTATGTTTATCTCGATTCTTTACAGACAGGGGGTCCCAGTTGGGATGTGCCGACAGGAAGAAGAGATGGATTGGTTTCAGAAGCTTCCCTTGTAGCAGGAAGATTACCAGGTTCAGATTTCAACGTGACTCAATTGACAGACAACTTTGCTCAAGTAAACCTTACTTTAGCAGATATGGTAGTCCTTTCTGGTATTACTCTCCTAGACTCTGAAGTTTGTAAATTTTTTTACTTTTTAAGCAACTGATAGATATCAGATTCTTACACTTAATCAGGGGGTCATACAATTGGGTTCTCACATTGTGACCAATTCAGAAGACGCCTTTACAACTTCAATGGATTTAATACGACAGATCCTAGCATGAATGTTTCTTACATAGCTTCTCTTCAAAAGAGTTGCCCCCAGAACGAGACAGGTGCTGGTGGGTTTCATGCATTCGATGTGAGCACACCCTTTGTTTTTGATAATGCCTACTTCAAGAACTTGCGGATGGGAGAAGGCCTTCTCTTTGCAGACCAGGCTCTTTTTGTGGATAATAGGAGTACTGGTTTTGTCAACCAACTAGCCAGCTCTAATGAAGTTTTCTTCAAGGCATTTGCTGAAGCCATGATCAAGATGAGTAGCATTGATGTAAAAACTGGAATTGAGGGAGAGATCAGAATGGACTGCAGTAAATGCAATCTGGCTAATGACTCTACTATATTCACACACCAAACGTAATTTTGATATCCAGAGATTCATTTGAATGAACACATCATCATCAAAACATCGGCAAATAGTTGTATCTGTTGTGTCATAAATTTCTAGTTGTATCTCTATGTAGCCAGAACCTTCCTTCCTTCCTTCCTATTGGAGCGGGAGGAACGCTATTTTCTAAAATAGGGCTGGATCTAGGACTTGCAGTTGGTTGTTAGTTCCAAGCTTTTTGAACATGCTTTAGACTCTTGTCATCATCTCTCCAGCTCATTCCACTCCATATAGCAGAAGGGTTTGGGATAGTCTTACCCCAGTTTGGGGATCCTGATGTTTGACCCTCCTCCTGATCCCTCCCACGCAGATCCCTCCTCCTGATCCCACGCTAACTGCACACAGCTTAACGCTTTTCATCAGCGTTGGGGCTTTTGCTGATTTTTGCCGGATTGAGCGTAGGCCAAAGGCAAATGGGCGCTCGCCTCCTCCGTGATTCACTGGATCCCCTTGCCTTCCCCGGGACCCCACTAGCTAACAATACGAATCCCATCCCATGCATTCTAAGTGTCGGATCGAGGGAGAAAATCCTACAACAAATTTGCCCCAAAAAATCCCTATAAGGGCTAAGATTTTTTAAGTGCTAGTGAATCATGTTAGTGAATCGGGGATCCCGGCCCTCCGATCACACCTCTGGGATCCTTGGCCCCTCCGTGGTGATCACCTCCTGATCCCCCAAAACCGTGGTGTAAGGATATCCCAAGGAAAGCAGAAGGGTAAATGCATGATAGGGAGTCATACATTTATTCTCAAATGATTTAAGATTTTTAGAATTAGTATATTATGTATTGAGAGAAATGTACTTGAGGGACCCTAGAGTGGCTAGATGACGGCCACATGTTTTTGTTTTATGGAACGGACTAAATCAATGGATCATTAACATCATTCACGGAATTCTACCCGTTGTTACCATTGAAACAAACATTGCTCCAAGATCGACGAATTTGAATTGATCCCTTCTAAACAAACAATTCTCAAAAGAAGTTTGAATGGATTTTGGATGGAGGTGGATGATTTGGGAGACAACGCAGAGAATAGTTAGCTAGCAAAATACGTCAGAATATTCTTTTAAGCATGCACTATGCATGGTCCTCGATGATCCCATCCATGCCAATATACCTCATTCGGAGAATATAGCTAAACCACTCTCATGGAAATCATTTTTGCTTTTTTTCCCTTTTAAGTTACTTTGTATTAAGAGTACTATAGTTACATATCGAATTGAATTGAATTTTAACGTCCATGGAGATCAAAGGTCATGTATGATTTTTAAATCAAGGTATATTTTACAATGCAAAAATGATATGTAGGAAATTGCATGTACAAACATGTTAGCTATGCTCTATTTAAGGATCTTGTTGGTCTTTGCACTATGTAGCTTAGGATGATCTTGCCTTTGGGTAATACTATACTTCTTTTTGAACAATAAATTAGAAGAAAAAGTACATGCAGTAGGGTCAGATTATTAAACACACACGCTGTTTCTTTATATATGAGATAAAGTATAATGTTGGAGGTTCCGTGATCCGAATAACATTCGTGTAATATCTAGAAAAATGTTGAGTTTTTAGAATAGATTGAAGTTTAAATGGTATCGATAATGGCTTGTGATGACGTGGCAATAAATGAAAAAGGAAAAAAAAAAAAGCGGAGGACGCCTGCGGAATGTAGCGGGGTCATAATCTTGGGTTGCCTGGACAAAAGTGTAAAAAGTGGAGAAGTGAAATTGCCCAAGGCTGTGAGTTGATGGATTGCTGGTCGGGTGCATCTGCAAGTGAGCAAACCCGCAGGAGTAGTTTTAGTCCAGAAGGCTACATGAAGATCCATCACTGTGTAAAGATCCTGGCCAGGCAATTTCTCAGAGACTCTCAAGTGTTGGTGGCTTTTTAGGCATTGAGGCAAAGGGATTTGCCTCGGGCCTAGTACCGTGAAAAACAAGAATTTGGGCCAAGTAGGAAGATGTTGGACAAATAAACTTGGAGTCTTAATCTGTTGATGTGTTGATTCGGCTATTCACTATGGCCGAGGTATTAGTGGAGAAAAAATAAAATGCTAGCCGATTTAGAAAGTCCATAAGTAGAAGGCAGGCCTGCAGTGGATTTTCCTGGCTCAATTCCCTGCACAAATAATAACAAAGTATCGTGAGCAAAAGTTTGTTACACCCTTAGGCTATGAAAAGGATTCCTACTGCCTTTTAACTATTGATTCTCGGGGCAAAAAGGACCAAGTATTGCTTCAAGAAGTTGATAAAAAATTGTTGAACCTCGACACCCTTTATGCATTAAATGGGTTCGCCATTTACACGGGTTAAAGGTTGCAAAAGTTGGTTCTTTCACAATGGTGAA
Organism: Isoetes taiwanensis; assembly: GCA_021234155.1. Classification (NCBI taxonomy): domain Eukaryota; kingdom Viridiplantae; phylum Streptophyta; class Lycopodiopsida; order Isoetales; family Isoetaceae; genus Isoetes; species Isoetes taiwanensis. The sequence goes on along the minus strand of JAJEKV010000005.1, from coordinate 20,607,167 downwards.
GATAAAGTGAGTTTGAAACATATTGCAAGGCCCCTGTATAAGCATCACCTAATTTCGGTAGTAGACCGGTAGATGCAGGTGCTGTGCAAACTTTTGATGCACTATATCGCGGAAATGGTGGATAATGATAGAAACATATATGCTAGAGAAGGGGTAAACTATATGCTTGATGCTTTTCCCGTGTATTGGAGTATCAACTCTCAGGAATTGTGGGCATCCTCGAGGTGTGGTAATGTGGAGTGGACTTTGAACTATAAAATTATGAGCAAACATAAATTGGTAGAGGGCTTTGCCTACCAACATAGATGCAAGTAGAACATAGAAAATGCCATAGACGTGATAAGCAAGCTTTGGGAACTATAAAAATTATGAGCAACATAAATTGGTAGGAGGGTTTGGTCGCACCAACATAGATGCAAGTGAACATAGAAAATGCCATAGACGTATGTTTTGGGAAGCAGACTACAGGAACACTTTTGGTCTCTGCTAAAACTTTAGGAATTTTGAATTTGGTGCAAAAATGACTCAGTGGTCCGGATGTGCGTCCAAAGTATGAGGACAAAACATACTGTATTATGACGTTTATAGATGATTTTCTCGGAGGACGAAGTGTTATTTTTGAAATCAAAAAGATCAAGCATTCCAGGCATTCCGGCAGAAGCTGAACGATAGACGTCTAGGAAAAGTTGAAACACTTGCTCTGTGATCCAGGAGAATATGTCTGGGATGTTTGTGCAGTTTTATTTCATGAGAAGGGGATCCAACACTCTACTTGTAACACAACAGAATCATATTGCCGAGAGAAAGAATAGAACCTTATGGATGCAGTAAGATCCATATAAAGTACGCAGGGTTACCAACTATTTATGGGCAGAAGAGTGCAGGTCGCATGCTATATGCACACAAGTTACCATCGTCTGGTATTGAAGGAGAATTCTCGCGAGGAGGTGTGGTCCGGAAAAAATGGTCCGTGGAAAGATTGTGTGTATATGGTTGTTTTAGTATATATGGCGTACCCTAGGAATCAGGTCCAAGTTAGACTATCAAAAGCATAGAGACTTTATCTTGTTGGTTATGAGGAGCAGGATACGTGATTGGTGGCGATCCCAAACCAGGAAAATCTATGTAAGTTGAGATGATGTTTGATAACTATGTTTTATAAAGATAGAGTTGTGATACAAAGCTCTACCTGACAAAAGAAGAAAGTCAACCTGGGTCCTACCGGTGTTGGTTTCAACTACGATGGACGATGACAAAGAAAAGAAGAACATCAAGCAAAAGTCAGACATTGTGCCTGGCAAAATGAAGCTAATGATATGAAGGGAGCAACCAAGGTGGAGAAGAACTACAAGATCGGCGCATGGAGGTATCAAGAGCAAACTCAAGAGCAGTGCATTTAATTAAAACTTCAGGCGCGTAAGAGCCCATGGAAGAAGCTCATTTGTGAGTTAGAGGATTAGACGGCCCCAAAGATAATATATGGCCCAAATACATATATTATACTACCACGCCACGACATATCACCATGACAAGTACTTGAGCCATAGTGGGTTGCTACCGGGCAATTCCTCGGGGATGTTGCACATGGTTCATTAAACATATGCAATTAAGCCCTCTTTCCAAATGGCAAAGCCCCATTAGTCCCTTCAATCTAAAACCTAAAAGATCATATAAGCAAAGGGAATGTATGGGAAACTTAAACCTTTTTCTCCGTATTTTGGTTTTGGGCTATTCCTACTGCTTGGCCGCTAGTTCAGATCACAGTGTCATGCAGCCGATTTGCACAAATGATCTTCCAAGAATAAATTGCCTTCACTCAACTAAGGCATGGACGATTCCGGAGGAGCCGGAGCAAGCCATGGTGATTAGGTAAATGGCTATCGGGTTGTGCAATGCCGACTTTTTAGTTCTAAGAAGCTGGTTTATAATGTTAGTTCACCTCGGAGAGGCCTTATAAATTCCTGGTAGATCACAAGTCTCAACAAAGAACTCAACCATGTATGTTTAGGTAGATAGATTAGATGTTATTCAAGATTTTAGCTTTTGATGATGATGATGTTCCATTCCCAGATCACTTGAGAGATCCAGACATTCACCACTGAGATTCATAGGACAGGACTTGTCCCATTGTAGGCAGATTGATCCTCCTCCTGGGTGTGGTAGAGCCTACCAGGATCTTAGCAAAAGCAGGCCCTTGCTAACAAGCAGCAGGGCAAGGCATGGGCTCGGGACACCTCCTGGGGTGATGTGTCACCTTCCATGGGGTTCAAGTCAGAGACTCGCAAAGGCCCCTCTAGCTTACATCTATGATTGGCATGCATGCCTCCGAGGGAGGATTTCCTCCCCATCTGGGGGAGATGCACCCGTGAGTAGCCCCTGTCTATGCACCCTATAGCTAAGTGGTCGAGTCCCAAGTCTTATCGTACCATTCCCCAGCATGCACAGAGGGGCTTTTACGGAGGGACTACCCAACGGCCATGTTCTATGCCACCCAATCCATTTGCCAAGGAATTCTATCTCCATTGACCTCTCACACCCAAGTCGTCACGATCCCATGAGCGTCACTTTGGGTAGGGATTCCTCTTGGTAAGTTGATGTTATGATGTTGTTGTTACATATGTTATGTTATGGTGAGCCACCCTCTGAGGTGGATATACGTTATTTGATGCCATGTACCATGTTTTGATGTGCTTCCGCAGCTAGGTAGGTCCTGGTGAGACTAGATGAATGACACACCCATTCCTTCCCATTAGATTCTTTTGATCATATAAGGATCTTATATTAGTGGACGATCATGTCACCAAGGCTAAGGTGTGGTGGAGGGATGAACTCCTACTGTGACATGGGAGCATCGATATGAGCAGGGGATGTCACGCTGGGTGGTCGTGAGCAACCGATCTTGAGGACCAGATCGAAAGACCGCCATTTCAAGAGTACTAATGCCTAGACTGGCCTGAGCTGGAAATCCTGCCACGAACCTTCTAGAATGGCAGGAGAAATTTCTCCCATCAGAGGTAGAGGAGCTGATTAATAATGGGCTAGTGAAAAACAAACTCAGCTCTAACAAAACTTGTACCTAGCCATTGAGAGCAATCACGTAGTGTGCCCAAGGCGCTTCAAATTTGAACAAGGCTCTCGTGGGTATCAGGTGAGAGTGGTTGACCAATTCCTAACCTGTATAGATGGCATAATAATTAGGAGTAATTCTGATAGCCCGTAATAGCTTAAAGTTTGAACTTGCCAAGACAAACGTATGTTCTAACCACTAAGAAACCATGGAAGCAAAACTAAAGTTGTATAAAAGGAGTGACCACAGAGGTCATTTCCAAAAGTTTTGAAAGTGCTTCTCACAAGAATCGTGAGTGGTAGCGTGACTTTTGCCTGAAAGAAGAGACGAGACTCCTACCAGAGTAAATGGTAGCGATCGCATAAAGGAAAAATGATCAAGAGGAAGAAAGCAAGAAGAGGGAAGAGACTCGATGTATGAGGAGAGCGCAGAGGCGAAGGAGGCCAAAGGGACCCGTGAGCTGCCAAAGAAACTCTTTGGAGGAAAAACAAAGACAACACCAAGCAAAGCGGGGTTAGCATAAGGAGCCTAAGCCCGATGAAGCCACCATCTCTTCGTCAAAGACAGAGTTCATCGACGAGGGCGTACGGGAGAATTCCCGCCTGTACAGGAAGGTCTGACCCCACAACCTAACAATGAAGAAGTCGCGAATACCTCCTACCCGAATGGCTGTAAAGCCAACAACCGACCCTAAGAGGTGTTTACGACCTAATTTTATGTATACAAGCACGAGCCGGCACAAGAAGAAATTGATGTGGAGTACCAAGAGTATACGAAGATGTACGAGGGCGACTCAAGGTATTATGGCTAGCTAGGTTCATAAAGAAGGAGGATTGCTAATATAATGCAATTATGAAATTTTTGTAAATATAAAAGTGTTTTGATCACTTTGTAAAGCTTAAGATTGTATTTAATAAGATTGTAATAATGGCATGTGCATTTGGAATTATGTTAATTTGGATGTGTTGTCATCGTTTTGGCCCCACCTCACAAAGCCAGAGCATTTTAAAAGTTTTGAGAGAATGCCTCTCAGCAAAGACCAGGTGAGTGTTTGGCCATTGATCTATGTCTAGCTAGACTTGATCCAAATGTAGAACCAAGGGCATGCACTGGCCAATCCGCAAAATAAGTGAGGTGATTCCTACCATATCAACCTTTTAGAGTCATCTAGGACTCCAACAGGGAAACCATTCACGCACGCGCCTCTGACATTTCCAAAGTTTTGAAAGTAAGCTCCTCACAGATTGCAGGAGGGGTCCAAACTTTGAACCTTTATATAATTTGAGCTAGACAAAATTTCAAACGGCCGAGATTTGTTGCAATAGGACGCTAAACAGCCTAGAATCCATATATTCCACTCGTGACCTAAATTGCCCAAATCCTAAATTTTATCTTCCAAACTAGGTGTGTTTTAGAATAGAAGTAATAGCTTTTGAGCATGTGCCTAGAGCCACAAAAGAGCAAGGCACGATTTTTTGAAGACATTGAAGACCCAAAATGACGACTAACAAATGAAGGGAGGAGGAAGGGTGCACTCAAGAGAGAGGAAGCAATATGGCAAAACAAAAACGAGTAGTACAGTGGGCACAACCTGCCTATCAACAACCTTCATTGAATGGAAGACATATGTTAATTATCCTGCATCAAGAACCATCATCATCAAGCACCTCAATCACATATCCACGATCATAAAGAAAAAGAAGATCTCAACCCCTCCACCCCATCACTGCATAATGAAAGCTCAAATGAAGAATACAAGAAAACATATGGTGCATATGAGTATGTCGAATCCGTGGGAATATTTGGGGATTAGCATCACGAAATAGGGTTAAAGAGTATAATCTTCCTTCAAACGACAATTCAGTGGCAACACAGAGCTAAACAAACCAGGAAAAGACTCATCACGATTCATGCCTAAGTTACTAAGCTTGACATGTCAAGTAACATCAACAAAGGTGCAACAAAGCTAGATAACCTTAAAACACCTAGCCCAAAATATGACGAAGCCCTTAGTTCTCAAGACTAGTAAGAAGACGATAATGACTTAATTGACCAAAAATAGGGATCAAGATGGAGGAAGGAGAGGGAGAGACAGACAATGTGAGGAAACATTCCACTTGAAGGCATATATTAGCATCAGCTTACAAGATCAAGGAGGAGGATAGCTGGTAACAACAAGAGTCCCAAATTTAGAAACGTCTGCAGAACCCCAAGGAAAGATACAATTCCGCTAGTTCTCAATCAAGAAGTTCGAGACTTAATAGACCACTCCAAAGGACTGAGGAGCCGGACTATAGCCAACAACTACTGCACTACTCAAAGGCAACTCTGAGAGCTATGGTGCATGCAATGAGATGACCATATTTCTAGGCATAGAGGGCATCTCAACGTAAGCAAAGTCCAAGGAGTCGTGACCGAAGTCAACCCGCCGAAATGATACCGCTTCCACCACGCATCGCCATCTCAGCTCAAGGTGATGCCCACCGCAACAACCAGTGATCATACCTGCTGGCCAATGGCAATTCACATTAACCTTGCAACGACATCGCAGGCTGACCGAGCAATTTGACAACACTCCACATGACAAGGAGTATTTCAACTCATGGTTCATATCGAACGCTCTCTCTCCGCGACTTGGGATAACGACTTCGACACACACCTAAGGTCAACTATAGCTGTAACACCCAAGGAACCCTCGAGTCAAGTAGAATAAGGAGTATGCAGAAACCAAAGAACTAAACGATTGGAGGAGGAAAATCCTAAAGGAGTATGAAACATTTAAGCATATGTTCTTCTATAGATTAGAAAAAGTGGAATTAAAATCACTATAATCATATATATGTCTATCAGAAGTATCAAAAGCTCAATATTACAATACAAAACATGAGCTTAGGATCACAGTTTTAAGGTTTAGCATTTGTATCAAGAAACTCCATCACTTCAATCACAAAGGATGAAGCAAAGAACTACGTGCATAAGCCAAGAGCAAGCAAGTGTTCAAATGGAAGAGCAAGTATAAGAGAGAGACGACTAGATCAAGACAAGCTTCGACTACACTGAGAAGCGGCCTCAAGTGCAGAAGATTGCTCGTCCAACACACAATATCATCAAGATGAGAGATAATACCATGTCAAGATCTCTAACAATGACCATCTAGATTTTGATGGGAGAGACATCTTCTGATACAAATCTACCTCCTCTAGCAAACAGTAAACACTTTGATGGTCTTATGACACGAAAACTAACAAATGTAAGGAGAAACGATCAAACATCTTCAAAAACCGCCACTACTCCTTGCCGGCTGACGCCGAGAATTCCTTCGTGGACGCATCTCGACACCAACGGCCAACCGAGGAGTGCGCAACCGACGCACCATAATCCCGCCTCGTATGATGATGTTTGTAAATACGCGCGAGCGGGAGATACACTTAAGAAAGGCTCACAATGATGGGTTGCTATGCCATGCTCATTCTTAACAACTACGATGGCTTCATGCTACTCTGCACACAATTAGAAGAAGAAGTCAACGTATTCGACAATTTTAGGGACCTACCCAAGATAGAAGAAAGTATCTCGCATAATCTTTAATGACAAGGATAGAATCCAAAGCACCTTCAAAGAAAAAGAGATTCAAGACAATAGCTAGGCTATTTAAGGACAAGAATAGATCTAGGTGAAGTTCTTTAACCCATAACGGTTTTATGCGATATAAGAATACATCACCCCTGATGTTGTAAACCAATACAAGAGGTGAGTCATGAGGCTTGATCACCGAAGATGCACATGTATTGAGGGACAAAGGCTATACAAACCGGAGGCTAGAGAAGTGCTGAAGTAATCAACACGAGGTTCAAAATTGTGAGCGGATCGGCGTAACCAGGGAAAGTACCACAAGACTAAAGGCGATAGGTGTCATGAACGTGACAACGCCTAAGCCCTCGGCTTCATGAGATCGCGTAAGATGGTGGGAAGTTCGATAGAGATGGATCTAGAGAACGTCAAGAACTGATGGTCAACTAGAAAACCCCACCAAGCTACTTACACTCGCGATGCAACTTCAGCGAACCCAAGGATCGACACGACTGAAGGCAACTAATGAAGAACAACTCTACGAAGCCCAGCCAACTCCTTACTGAAGTCTCCCCGCATTTGTAATATCAAAGAAAAGAGATGTCTAGACAATTGAAGGCGGAAGTAGCAAATCCTCAACATCTGTTTTGTCAACATGCTACGACTCGGCGATGGAGTTATACAACAATATCATACTTAAAGCATCTTTCGCCAAGATGAAGAATTCGTCGAGGATGTTTATAAATCAAAAACCACCTTCGTGCCTTTAGAAGCACATAGAAGATTTCACAATAACTACTACATCAAAACCACTAGCAACAGCTCTAATGAAGAAAGTTGGACTTCTGACGAGGGAGGAGGTCGAGTCTCGAAAGCAACCGAAGAACGCTATTCTTCTCGGCTTCAAGAAGGGCACATCGATGAGTCGCTACGAGATTGAGGAGCGCCACGCAATTATATAATGAAAGAGATAAAGCTGGTGGATGTTGACATCCATAATGGGATTAAAGGCATTTGCATTTTCTCGCGAAAGGATTGCCCCAAGTTGAGCTAAGCATCAATGATTGGGAAGGAAATGTATAGGAGAAATGTACCATAAATAACATTGTTACCAGACATCCAACATATTGTCCACTTGGTGAGGATTGATCACCTCTCAAGAAGAATCATTACTTTAGGATATCGGTCGGACTACGTATAAAGCTTTTAGACCTCCAAGGAATAATCCAACCTAATGGAAAAGGTGCTAAGTCCATTCAACTTCATATGATGACATCAATGCAAATTGATAGAATATTCCAAGAGAGTAACAACTAAGAAAGGGACATCTAGAAGCAAATTGAATACTACATGAAAGCAAGTACATCTAAAATAAGAAGTATATTAATCACATAGTCTTTGAGACAAAGGAATTGTCATGATGATAAACCTTGTAGTTTAGAATTTGTTCTCAACAATCTTGAATCCCATCGCCAGGATAGATATGTTAAACATGATATCGTGATCCATCATGATGGTTAAATATGTTAGCTAAGCTAGTGAATTAATAATGTTGTTTAAAAATGAAACGCGACTTGGCAAGTGCTTGGAAGATTCCTTCCTCAAAATTTATAAAATTTAAAATCCTCTAAAAGGGCCTTTATTACCTTTTAGTCCAAAGATTTCATAAAACTGCCGTGAAAATGCATTTAAGAAGACTTGGTATTAAGGAAAACATTAATACAAAAAAAAAATCCCATTGTAGAGGGGGTGAAACTACAATGAAATTCAAAGATTTGCTATGGGGCAAATTCCTCAGATGAAGAAATTAGATGCTTTTTGTACCTTGTCCTCGAAAAGTTTTATATTAATGCTTTAGAAGATACATGAAATTGTTATTTCCCACAAACCATTTTACTTAAATATCCCAATAGACCTTAAAACATATCAGAGGCAATGGAACAAACTTTGAATGATAACCATTGTTTTTGCACTATATATTATTGCTAAATACCAATACATCCACAGTGTCTTGTAGTTAAGCTAAGCTTTAGTTGATGATGATAAATTTGAATGAGATACAAAGTTGAAGCTATAATGAAGCCATGTGATTACATGCCTCCTTTTATTCTCTGAGACGTATTTCCTCTCCAATGACATACCAATTTCACAACATGCAGGATGCTCAAAAGATGTAACAACCTTGAAGAATGTTGAGCATATTCATCACACTACGCCATTCAGAATAAAGCAAGTACCATGCACATTCTCCGGCAAGTATCTGTTTTACCCTTCATATATTTGTAAATAAATATGTAAACTTCGAGGGGTTGCTCTCCTCCGATAAACCATGTGATTTCTTCTAGTCAAACACCTGCGGTCACCATAATATTTTGGAGTTCTTCATTTTTAGAAGAATTTTTAGTCGCCTTCGAGGAAGCCCGCATGCATGTAGAGAAAAAAGAAAATAACAACATGATTCGATCACTTTATGCTCTAACATTGCATTTCATACAGAGGCGACGCCATAGTTTAGGTGCATATCTCGACGCTTTGGTTTCATCGTTAAGCTTTGATGCGTTTTGGAATTGTGTCAAGATGACACTAACAAATAAGCCATACAATCCCACATTGAACGAGGTCTTACACAATGCCACCAAGGCACTCCACTTGCTCCGCCATGAAAAAAGATTTGCATCATTACCTATCTGCACAAGTACATCATCTTCAATCAGACACAAGATGGATCGTGAGCCAGATGTGCTCACACGCCGCCAAATGGGAGTCATTGAGATGAATTCTGTTTATATGATTATATTAGCTGTCGTTGAAGTTGATTGCCGCCACGTTTTCTCAAACTTTCTGGCGGGTTTTTAATCCGCAAGAGAATCATTTTACTGCTTGTATTGGGTCCTATAGACCGATTGGTCTCCCGGGATCATAAAGTACCTTCCTTCCTTCCTTCCTTCCTTTCCAAAGTTCGCCTACATCAACCGACGGCTTATGCCGAAAGGCCACAGCCCGCCGCTACATGTGACATTAGCACGCGATCCATCGCGATGTTAGGGATCATACCTTCAGAGGTCGGACATGCTAGATCGCCTATGTCCTCGCACGACTTGAGCTAAGCGTACATATTACTTATTTCATGATGACGTATACTTGTACGTAGTTTTCATAAAGATTCTTATTTCATCACGTTTTTCCTCTCAAACCTCTTCTTCAAGCGGGGTTTTAACTTGACAAGAATAAGTTTGTCATACCCTTTTGGGTCCCATAGGCCGATTACAGGGATCTGTTAAAAAAACTATTCTATTCTATTCTCATTCTATTACAAGTCAAAATTTAGAACTGCTTTTAGAACTTTTACACTAAAAACCAAGAACAAGGTAAAATTATCCCCGCAAAAGTAGTTTTCAGCCACAAACCCTTCAAGCAGAAAGCAAGAAAAGACCCCAAGATTTTTACACGGTTATGTTTCTATCTCCTGATCGTATATATATATATACACATGGTGCTGTCATTGCATCTATGAGGACTGCAATTGACTAGAAGCCGTACATGCGCTATTCCACTAAGATCCTATAAAGATTCCTTTAGATTCTCTTAAGACTCTAGAAAGACTTCCTAGATTCCCATGAGATTCCATCAATGTTCGCTTATATTTCCTACAGATCCACGATGATTGTTCGGGAGGAATTGTACAAATCGACTATTAAATCAAATTTGAAGTCAGCGATGAAGATTCCATAGAGATCTCCAAGATTCCACCAAGATTCTCTAGATACTCAAAGATTTTATGAAGATTACCCATAGATTCTTAAAAAGATTCTCTTGAGATTCCACTAGATTCAAAGATATCCTTCAGAGATTCCTCAAGATTCCATGTAATTCTTCATTTTAGATCACGTAAGATTCCTTAGAACATAATCTACTATCAAAGATTTCCCCAAATCCTGGATTCCCTAAAATCACCCTAGATTCTTAATAGTGGTTCTACAAAGATTCTGAGATTAAAGATCAAGTAGATTCCCAAGATTCTATATGTAGATTCCTTCTGTATTCCTGATCTTCATGGGAAGATTCCAGACTTCTCTGCAACATTTTGACTTCTGATTCCTCTATATTCTTAACCTAGGTTTCTTAAGATTCTCTTGATATTTCTCGGACTCCAAAGGTTAACCTACTGATCTCTAGATTCTAAATACCCTCTCAGATTCCCTTAGATTCCAAATATACATCCTAAGATTCCTCTGATTCCCAAGATTCCACGAAGATTATTCTAGATTCCTTCAAGATTCTGCATAGAAGATTCTCCAGACAACACATACACCTCATCACAAGATTCCCTAGATCCCTTGGAATCTCCTAGAATTCTAAGATTCCAGTATATAACCCCTAGATTTTAAGGTTCTAGCAGTAAAGATTCCTCAAGATTTCATGTAGATTCATTTTAGATTCTCTCAAGACTTATGCAGGTTCTCCTAGATTCCCAAACTTCATTAGAAGATCCTAGATCTCCAAGATTCCATCAAGATTTCCTTGATTCCCAAAACCTTTTCTCTGCTGCCTTTCTGTATTCCCAGATTGATTTTAAGATTCCCATAGATTCCTGGAAGATTCTCTTGAGGTTCCCTGATCTTTTCTGGTATAGATTTCATCCTGCAAGATTCCTCTAGATTCTCTTGGCTAAATACCCTCCTGATTCTAGATTCTATAAATATCTCCCAGATTATCCAATATCGTATCTAATAATGCCAAACCACTGGCCACCACTGAGCATTCTCAATTTAGAGGAATCCAATGGCATGTGTCCCACTGATCCTGTAGACCCACTGAAGATAAAGCCTATCGAAGAAGCGACGAAAATAAGCTTCCAAAGAAAAGTTTCTTTATAATTAATGTAGCGTCAATTCCCCATTACTTTTTTTATTAATTTATACACACTCTCACCTCCTTAATATTTTGGCATAATTTATTTAGGCGGCCAAGGCCGCCGCGAATATTTCTTGTCAAATCGCAGTGTTCGTACAATGTGAACGTCAAGTTTGGTCCGTCAGTTTCCTCAAATCAGAACCCAAAGATTGAATTCATAATACGGCTGATTTCCAAAAATTAGAAGCCTGCGGCGGGCGTAGAATCCAGTGTCTCCGCCTTACCCAGCACCACCCCACCGGCAGAAGGTTCATAAATCAAAAGAGCTCAATCCTTTATTTTCATATAAGCACGACTCCGGATAGGTCGTCAGCGGTTAGAAGGTCATAAATGAGCAAAAATGTAAGGTTATTAATGTTAAGATAATCAGGTGAGCGATTAACAAAAAATATTGAAAAATCATGGGGGAATAGCAACGCATGTGGAGTGTGAAACATCCAGGATTTGAAAAAGTTCACTGAATGCAAAATAACATTGGTCAAAAATTCTAAACCAAGATATATGGGTGTTTTATAGTTGGCAATATGAAAGCATGAATAACTGAAGTGGCAAGGATCTGAAGATGCACCCCACTCCGTATAGAACAAAAATAGCAGTTATTCCATGGCCTCTCAAAAAAAGAAAATAGAAAGCAAATGCAAATTAAGAAATTGTCTTTATCATGTAGCAATATTTGGCTTGCATCGTTATTTGGGGTGAGACGTTGGGTTTGGGGTGGAGATGCCAACATTTTTAATACACCACTAAAGACCAATGTACAAATTTGTTACCCATTTTGTTGGTCTCTTGTCATCAAGTGCTCAATTTGTTGATATTAATTTTGTTTGATATTCTATTTTTCAATGGTAGTTCTTCTAAGATCAGGCTTGTTGCAATGCCTGGCATGTTTTATATTTCAGGTAGACACAATAAGAACATGACTTTGGAAACATTTAAGTGGACAAAGGCATTTTAGCACAATACAAAAGAACCCATTGAATCCCAACAAGTCGGGAGTGACAAACCCAGACTTGTACCACACCCACCTAGAGTTGGCTGTTCCGGGCCTGTGGAGCCTGCTTTGAGCCAGGATTTTGTAAATTCCTTTGAAATGGAGCAGCACTGATTTAACTCCGGGATTTTTCCTTTCCCTTTTGCAGTTTGTCACCACTTTCTTCTAAGTTTATCATTATTAGTCCCGGCATACATCCTGTAATTGATGCTATTGATTCGGAATCCGTGTAAGGTATTCTCAAAATATGCATCTACTATCATTAATGATCCTTTTCATACTCCTTTCCAAGAGATCTTCTCCTATAAATAAAAAGCCTTGAAGAGGTATCTCGTGAATAATTTCTATATCGGACAATTTATAGTGAAGCGACATGAAAAAGCACGTTTTCAATAAAGATTCTATGCATTCCTTCAAGATCTAAAAACATAGCAAGATGTGGAACCAGGAAAAAAGACGGTAAGATAAATCCAAGGAAAAGATCGCATTTCTCTGCCACTGTATATACTTTGTGCATCCGACAAAGTTCAATGTTGCTACTTTGCTCTCAGAGAAACCAAGAAGCTAAATGAAAATAACAAACTCCTGACCACCAGAAGCTATTTGCGGAAGAAGGGATTTTTCATCAGAAACCTATTTCAATCCATTGTGTTCTAAATTCAGAAACCCCGTGATGTCCTACAGTTGAAAGCTCATTTTGGTTGCTCTAGCTTCTCAATATGCCATGCTTTTAAGCCATTTATGCTAAGCATTTGGAAAATACAGTACTCTAATGCATTTTGTACACCTCTAACCATCTCTGATATATGCCTTGCACGTAGAATAGAGCTTATCCTAGAATTAGGCTTACATTTCTACTCTTCTACTCTGACTGTCTGTAAGGCAAAAAGACAACTCTGGATCATATTTCTCAATAATGGACTGTAAAATTGTAAGGTGCAAAGACAATCCTGATTTAAGAATACTTTGACATTTATGCTAGAATTGGCATGGATTTCAGTATCGAATGTAGACTCCTTCCATTACCTTCTGGGATACCTTCTGATGATGTTCTTTCTCAGAGAAACACAAAGCTTTGCTTTGGAAGTTATGTTTCGATGGAGACTAGCAAATGTAGCAGCAAAACATATTACTTGATGGGACTTGCATTTTTGGGAATTTGACGATGATAATATGAACACATGTAAACTAGAGGCCATATTTCAAACTTGAGACCACCTATGATTTGCACTAAATGCTGATGGCTCACTTCCACAGTAGCCCAGTTGCTTCATGGACCTGCATGCCCTCCAGAAGTTTTTCATTAAAGCTATCATTGTGAGGCTAAGCATTTGGTAACATTCACCTAGCATCATTTCTCTCGATCCTTCCAATGAGATCTTTCCCATAATTGCCTTTAGAGAAGGAACCTTCCTTAGGAGGTAGCGGCAATATTTCTACCCGCATGGCAACAAAGATGATGTCTGATTTGCACTGTTTTGGCTCCACGGTGCGTATAGGAACGGGAAGGATAGCCTAGTATCAATATATAGAACTTCTGCTCTGATCTTTCCAATGGACGCTTGCACGAAAAAAGAGGTTAGTTCTATATATGGCAATATTTCACTACTTGTAAAAACTGTGGCAAGGATATTCTCTGACTTTAGTAAAATTGTTTTTGCATAGAATTATGAGAATGGATTAACAATTGTAGATCTCTCCAGCCGACCTTTTCAACGGTAGTAACGTTCTGCCCAGAAATGAAAGCTTTGTCTTAGGAAAGGCGGCCATGTTTCTAGATGACTATAAAATTGTGGCAGCAAGCGTGTATTATTACTGATGTGGGGTGAAACCAAGGCCGATGGTCTGGCGAAAAATTGGAATTTATATCACTTTTAGTGTAAGAAAGTAAGAACTCAAGACAAAAGTTTGTAATTGTCAAGTCTCTCACATATATGCACATAGATAATTGGTCAATAACTGCTTCTATCCAACTCCCAAAGTCTAGGCCAAATAGATGAAAATGTATTACCTTACGTCACATGAATCTGGCTGCATCCATACTTCAT